>JAVIWB010001901.1:0-266513 GCA_031893035.1 Dermolepida albohirtum | reverse complement strand
ATGCTGCGGCAAATATTCGGCAAATAATAATGAACACCTTAAAGAAATTTCACATTCATAGTACTCAAGTCTGCATGCTTGTAACAGATGGTGCTGCTACTATGTTACTACTCGGACGTTTACTAAAATTAACTTTTCCTAAATTAATACACATAACTTGTGTACTCCATGCTCTTCATTTAGTTGCTGAAAATGTTGAAGTAGTTATAAAAACGTTGATCATTTGATTGGATCCACCAAACAAGTGTTTCTTAAATCCCCTAAACGACTTAAAGAATTTCATAAAACTTGTCCAGATATTTCGGAACCACCGGAACCCATTCTTACACGATGGGGCACGTGGCTAAATGCAGCTTTTTATTACCATAAGAATTTTCACAAAGTTAAATCCGTTATATCAAAATTTAGGCCAACCGAATCCCAAGCAATCAGAGACAGTCAACATCAATTTGAAAATCCCCAAATTCTGGAAGATCTGCATACAATATATAACAATTACCATCCATTAGTAGAAGCAATTACAAAACTTCAAAACGAAAACGATTCGCTGCCCTTGCCCTTAGCTCATTTGCATAGTTTAACTGACGCTGCTGGTGTACGAGCTCATCAAAAATTATTAAGTGTTTTAAAAAAAAATCCGGACTTGCATGTTTTACGAACTATTTATGACAAATGTGCAAATAGTGAGCCCTGGAATGATTTTGAACAACAGCTTTTCTGCCAAAATTACATCAATAGACGCCGAACGATCTTTTTCTCTATACAAAAACATTTTCTCGTCGCGAAGGACGTCATTTACAGAAACAACCGTAGAGACGTATGCAATGATGCAGATGTACAGTTACTTCCACAACACATTACCAGGGTTATGAAATTACATATTACTAGGTAAGCACTAATTGTGTAAGAATAAGTCTAGACACGGCACTGCTACGGACACTTTCGCCGCAGTTTATAATTTACACTTAAACACCAACCGTGAACCGTATTGTATTTGATGTGAATGATCTCATTCACTGCGCACCAATTGCCCGTTCTACCGTACCGCCTATGGTATTGCCACTTTCGTCGCCGCTCTATATATTACACAAAAATGCATAAGCAATAACCAAAATGGTTAACAAATATAATAATAAAGGAAAATAAAATATGAAATTCTACAAATTATAAACGAACATAACGCTTATTCGCACGAAAGTATGTTCATAACTAAACGAAATAAGTAAAGGGAAGGTGTAATCATACTCATTTTCTACACGTTCTCAATTGCCAATCTAAGCAAAATTCCTATTATACTCATGATGAATATCAATTCCTTAATGTAATACAAGTTTTTGCATATGGATAGAAAAATCCAGTATGGTAATGACCAATCGTGGTATATTTAATGGAGAAGCGAAGGATGGTAATGCCATTCTATGTGAAATGAAATGACAATCTAATAGGAACTCGTCTGTCCTCCAAAAAGGTAATATCAAATCGTCGAAGCAGTTCCATTTAATCAATATCTCGTACGAGATACACGCCATCGACTCGGAAGTTAAGAAATTCTAAAAATCGACGTCGTAGTCTTTAAAATGTTCTTGTGCACATGATAAGAATACTACGCTAGAACTAATATTCAAACTTTGATCTAATCAGGGAACGATATAGGGTTTGTATCACTTGTATAGAAGTAAGTAAGTAATAATTTCGTATAAGAAAACCCATTGACATAATAAATACAAGCTTTTTATCAAACAACACGCTAAGATCTTTTACTAGGTTGATCCGTTGTTATCGAAGTGCCATATAATGAATATTCATATTTAATTGGTTTTAATTTCCTTGTAAGTCAAGTTTATTCTTCAAAATATGTGTCTTTAATAAAATGAAGTTGATATTATTTTATTATAGTACGAAAAATGAAATCATTCGTACCTTCGATTCAAATAAAGATAATGAATACATCTACAATTAGTAATTCTTTGGATGCTAATATATATTCAACATAGAAGCGGTCTTCAAATTGAGCCCTGAGGGAGAGTTGAGGTTGCGGAGTAATAATGTTTGTCCATGACAATACACGAATTGTTTTCCATCGCGCAGGTATAAGCCAAAAAATCTTGTTAGCGTTTAACTAATATCAAATAATCAATTTGGTTTAAAGTTAGTCACTTAAGGTTGATGTATAACCCCCCCCCCCTTCTAAATTAATTTTCGTATTCTGTACAGGTATTTCGATAACTAAATTGTCATCATCAGCAGATAATTAAACACTGTTTGATTATCTGCTGATGATGACAACTTAGTTTTCGAAACTTAGTTGCAAAAATACGTATACAGAATACGAAGGTTAATGTGGAAAAGGGTTATATATCAACCTTAAGTTTAAACTAATCAACCACGGGCTCTATCAAAATTATCTTGGTCTAAAGCTTTAGAGATTCCAGTATACGTATATGATATGAACCTGTCTATACAGATCCAATGCGTAACATAGTGGGTGAAATACAAACTTTTGATCGTTTTCAAATAAAAACGTGTTAATCTGGTGTTTTTAAACTAAGAATTACTAGAGATAGATAAAAGCAAATGCGTATTCAATACTATAACTATAGATCTACAGTTAGCATCTTCACCTTTCAGTCCCGGACATAATCTCGCTAGTTTTCAACAATAACAAAAGATTGAAGTATTTAATACCGAATTAAATTGTCAGCGGACATGTGAAATTGTCAGCATAATCCTCCGGCAGCAAAATTGGTACTTGAAGGTCTCGGACCATAGCCTTGTTCGCTAGTTTCCTTAACTATGAATTAATAACGGAAGCCTTAATAAAATTAATATAAATATTTGCAGAGTTATAGGAGACAATATATTGTTGATTTATACTGGCATCAAACCCGACGAAAACCGCATCGATAGCTTTGGTTCCTTCGTAACTTTTCTACCTTGAAATGAAGAGCCAATAGAATTCCGAATGGCAAAATCAATACAATTCATTTAAACAATTTAACAATGCGTTTTTGCTACATTTATCGCCTGAATAGAAGAAGCCACCTTTCAAGCTTAACGTACCTACTTTAATCAGGTAGAAAGGTGCCCGCGTCGCCAGGGCTCTTGTTTCAGGACAGTCAACGAGCTAATCTTTTTAGTCCTGATTTTTTCTTAATTTATGGGGAAATACAGAGAAATATTCTTCTGTACACCTAGGTAATGTAGATAATTTTAATCGTATTCATACTCATTAAGAATTAATGACCCATGCGATAGCTCTTTATGCGGACCAGAGAACATAAATAAATTATTTGTAGGTGATTCAAGTACGTTAATACCAGGTCTCTATAGAGATAAATTATAGTATCAAAGTTTGTACCAGTAATTCTGCTTATTTTGTTGTATTAACTGTGGCATTACTTAAACTTGCGACAGGCGTTTTCCTATTACTGAAGATTTCTACTTAGATTCCATATTTAATGAACTAGTTTTTGTTTAAAACAATTTACAAACGAATTTTTGTTTTCGAATATATTCTCAAAAAATATAAGTAAATCATTAAATTGCTATGTGTTTATCGATATAAAATTAATTATTTTAATTAACACAATGTTATATAAAATTATTAGTGCAAAAAAATCATACTGAATTTAAAAGAGCTTGTAATTAATATCGAAATCATTTAAAAAAAAATACATTCTTCGCAACATTATGAAAGGAAATTACATAATTTTAACTTAAGAGCAAACTTTTCAGAAGCAAAAAAGACGTTTGCTAAAGAGCAAGAAGACAAGCAAATGATGTAAAAAGCCAGGAACGCGAAGAAAACGTTGGAGTTCCTGTGTAGAGTAAATTTTCGTCTTTTCTCTATCCCCGAGGCATTCAGCAAAGTTATTCTCAAGCATTCAAACCAAGTTAGAAAGGTAATTACCACCTTTAAAAACGTTTTCTAAAGAATTAGGTTAGGCTAAGTTTTTTTGCCCTTTATTTCATTCTTTTTGTGAGAAAAGAACACCATTTCTAACTGACGCGTTTTGAAAATCGAGTGGGGGGAGAAAGAGAGGAGAAACCATAAAAATACACCAAATAGAGCTGCGTAATTACATTAGAAGACTAAAAGAATATAAATACTTACCTAATCCTAGTGAGACGAGTAAGAGAGTCCTGGTAAGGAAACGTGTTTGGTAATTATCCATGATGCGACAACGTTGATGATAAAAGTCCAAAGGCAAGATAGAGAAATAGCGTTAAAGGTTAGTAAATAAAAATCCCAGAGAATGAAAACAAAACACAAAGAAACAACACTTATGCAGTCATAATATTTACACACGGAACAGTTTAGTTTATTGCACGCTGAATTTTTCTTTTTAAAACTTAATATGTACACCACAACACACACGACTATAGATAAACGCTATTAAAAAAAGTACAGGAACTTTTGTACATGTTAGTCGTGTTTTATAAACTTTCAAGACGATTAAATTGCACACAATATTTGCCGAGATTACAGTGGAGGAAACACTTATTGCACTACACTAGTTCGAGTTTTTACAGCTGCGTACTGATTGTTTTTCTGTTAAAAAGAATGCTAATCACACGTCAATAAACGCGCAAAACTGCAAAGATTCGAATAGCTTCCATACACCACAGAGTTCCAAAACGGAATGAGCGCTCAACTTTGTTTCGAGTAAGCGTACTTCGGTGGCGCTGCGCTCGCTTTAGAGCGAGACATCCTCCGCAAGCTTTCGTACGCCAAAGTGAGACGGATTAATTTTTACAGGACGAAAAACCGGTCTTGAGAAGCCGATGTTTTCTTTCTTATATTTCTTCTTCTCCTTCTTTCGACTATCTTTTTGTCAATTTCTACTATGAAGACTTACAAATGCGAAGAAATCGCTTAATATCCAACGAATTAAACGGTTATGAGTATTCGCGACCGAACCGGCGGTTTGTTTACAGTAGAAAAAGTCCGTTGGGAGAAGCGAATTTGAATTAGCCCCTTCCGCGTTCTTCACCGGCGAAATTTTAACATCATGTAGTGCTCGCGCGGTTAGACCGTAAAGTTTCGATAATGCCCTATTCACATTTCTAATTCCATTTATTAAAAATAATGAATTTTCAAATAACAACCAGTCGTTAATTAAAAGATAAAAAAAATGGAAAAGAAAATAAGTATTTTTTTGTAATTTACTTAAATTAACGTGTTTGCATACAGGCCTGGATATAAATACGGCGGCGAGTGGGAATTCGTCCATAGGGGGAACAAGTTACGTGTTTTTATGTAACATACACGCAGTATTATTATTTTGAAACAGGAAATTTATTATAGATGTGTATGCATGTGCGCCAACGTAACGCCCAAAGTGTATTATTATAACAGAAGATATGTAATATATCAGATATATGTGACCGTATTAAAATAGTATCTAAATTATGCTTCATAAAACTCATTCCGTAGCAAAGGCGATAATACTTTCTATTAACACACTGCTACACCAAATGTGAGAATTTCTGCTACGGCAGATTCGTTAAGAATGTTAATATGTCTTTTTATTAGGTACAATTTCTTTTTCTATTTGGTCTTGTGATGAACACACATGTCATAGTAGATATATGATCTGTGAAGTTAATAATACATTGCGCATACACGCGAACACAATTATTCACATTTTGGAGCCTATTCGAATAATTATCCAAAGGATGAACATAATTTGATCACCGGAAAAGGAGTAACATCCACAGGAACTGTAAAAGAAGGTGTTCTATTAACCTTTAAATTTTCTTGCTGACTGCCTTTAATGCGCACTCGATTGGTAGTTATTTTATATTTTTAGTGAGTGCACACCGTCATTAGTTCCATAAAAATAACAAGGCTGGTGGAAAACGATTCTTAAACATGCTCTACACTGCAAAGGAACTCTATTTCCATTTTTTGAATAAAATTTAAACTATTCAAACAAAGGAAGGTACGGTGGACGCCTTTATGTCGTAAAATTATTACTGTAGTGAATCGTTTTACCTCGTGGATTTTCATATCGAATAGAAATAAAATTATCCTATCGTCTTATACGTAGATAGATGAGATTAACGAACATATGGGTAAATTATTTAATATACATAAAAAATATATCCCGAAAACATTTGATAAAAAGACAGATAACGTTCGGCAAAGCTTCGAGATCTGATGGTGTCTACCCGGAACTCCTTCTAAGCCGTGGGGAATAGGCAAGAAGATGCTATGGTTTTATATTAATATAATGCAAATAGGTAGCGTTTCCTAGTTTTTGAATATGGCTAAAATCATTGCAGTACTGAAACCTGAGAAGCCTCTTGACTTGCCAGCAAGTTATCGTGCATTTGCTCTTCAAAGCTCAATATATAACTTACTAGAGAGGATAACCTTCAGTTGAATGTAGAATCCATACAAGCCGAACAGACTGGATTTCATCCTGAACGTATCTGTACGGACCAGATTCTATCAACGACACATATTGAAGCAGGGTATAAACAAACATAGAAAACTACAGTGGCTTTCATCGATCTAATTGTAACATGCGGCATACTCTGGAGGCATGAAATGATCTATAAGCTCGCAAACAAACCTCGGCAAAAAATAGTCACATGATGAAATACTTAGATGACAATGGGCAACATGAGGAATAATGTCTTGAAATTAAATAACGGCTTATTCCAGAGGCCAGTACCTGTTCAACTGCTGTTCAACCTGTATATTTCGGATATGCCGCCTACTACAGCACAAAAGTTTCGGTACACCGATGACTGGGCGATAACTGCTGGGCATTGGAGTCTGGAGCATATCGAAGCCATATTGACAGCGTTCCTGACTGTCTTGAAGAACTAAGAGTAACGAAGTCAGAGGTTAGCTACTTTCACCCTGATAACATAACCGCTAGCCGGCAAAGCTCCAAAACACCTATGTAGGTGCTACTCATGACCATACTCTTACAAAAACACCTTTCCCAAACCGCAGCAAAACTTAGTATTACATGGGGACTGTCTGCGTTGACCCTGCGCTACTCAGTGCTGGATTTGGCTTACTCTGCTGCCGAGTATTACACACCGGTCTTTCTAAATAGCTGTCACACAAGAAAACTCGATACACAATTGAACAACACAATACAATCAAACCAACCCCCATTCAATGATTGACTGTACGCGATTATTGAACAAAATTAGAGAGTAACGTGCCAAAAACTTTCTGAAATGTTTAAAATTAGTGATGAAACAATTCGTTTACATTTGCATCAAATTAGAAAATCATAGAAGCGAAGCAAATGGGTTGTTGTATAATTTTTGCTGCAATATTATGTCTTTCTAAATAATAATTACAAGTAAATGATTTACACCCTCCTGTTATATGTTCCATTGTTTGCAGTTGTCGTTTTTTAAGGTTTCTTAATTATGTATTTTCTGTAGTTCTTTGTGGTAATAACATCATCTTGTATTGCTAATGCAAGTCCTTTTGTTTCTGGAAACGACTGTCTTCTCCAATTATTATAGTTATTAATCTGTTAATTACTTTATACAACTATCCTTAATCTAAAGAGTTATCATGACTTTATTTTTACATATTTTTTATATAAAAATAATAAGTTGTTTCTTTCGAAATTGACAGAAAGCAATTCTTTTGGTATAGAAAATTGACTGAAAAATATCAATTTCTTAAGAGGATTGCAGAAAAGATGAATAAAACAATTGAGAAGAATAATATCTAGTTGTCAAAATCACAGACCCTTTCCACAACATCGAAAGTCCTAATATAACATAATTATTGCTAATCTCTCATAAATATCGAACATTTTTTCTTTCACTTATCCTATAATGGTATCACATAATTCTTCAATAAAAATCTGTCGACAGGTCGGTTCGTAATAACCAATAACGTCAATCCCGATATCTTCATGTGTCTTCCGATATTGCGTTGTTTAACAGAACATCATTAAATTTCCGGTTTCCTGGTTAATTTTGTAATATATAGTAGAGAGAGACGTGTAAAGCGTCTTCTAATCGATAAAATGTCATATCGCCGTTGGTAATCTATATTTAATAACTTTTAATATACTTATGCGTTCGTTC
The DNA here is from genome assembly GCA_031893035.1 of Dermolepida albohirtum. NCBI lineage: Eukaryota > Metazoa > Arthropoda > Insecta > Coleoptera > Scarabaeidae > Dermolepida > Dermolepida albohirtum. Next base: position 258,437 of record JAVIWB010001901.1, on the reverse strand, counting down.
TTTATAATATTACACCCACAGGTTGTTCGAAATTTACGGAGTGATAAAATTATGAATAATGTTCTTATATTTTAATAGGTAATGAGTAGGTGTGGCATAAGTACTGCTATTATTTATCAAAAACTCATGAATTTCATATATAATATGTATATCGCTAACTGAAAATGTTCTTTAGATTTTATCAATTTAAACTGAAAATTGTTATAAAATCCGTGATGATATATCTTTTCCTGACGAAAATATCCTTTATTCTTTTTTCAATTTTAAGTATCTAATAATATTATAAGCAGTGTCTTCTTTTCCATTATTGTGGCGGACACCCAACTACGAGGATAGTTTGACAAGTAGTGAGAATGACACATAGGTGGCGCTCTAATTGGTAAAACAATGCACTGTAATTTATTTAGATAAATCGGTTGATTAGTTTATTTTTGACAGCCGATTGAAAAAGAAGCAACACGTCGTTTTGTTATAATGGAAAAGGCAGAGTATCGTGCGGTAATTAAATACTTCGTAATTAAGGATATGAAAGCTACCGAAATAAAAGATGAGTTACGGGAAACATTAGGTGAATCTGCTCCATCATCTGCCACAATAAGTAGATGGGTAAATGAATTTAAACGTGGTAGAGCTGTGTTGATGAAGCGCGCTCTGGAGCACTCAAAATCGTGACTTCTAAGGAAATGATTATAAAAATCCATAATATTATTACGCAAGATCGACGACTCAAAGTGAGAGCGATTGCAGACGTGGTAAACATTTCAACAGAACGCGTACACCACATTTTAACGAAAGAATTGGGCCTTTCCAAGCTTTCGGCAAGATGGGTACCGCCATTGCTTACGACTGATCAAAAATTCACTCGTTTGCGCATTTCCAATGAGCCTTTGGACCTTTATAAGCGGAATCCGGTTGATTTTTGTAGGCGATTTGTTACTTGCGATGAAACTTGGATACACTACAGTACACCCAAAACTAAACAACAGTCGAAACAATGGTTAGAACGTTGTTCTGCACCTCCGAAGAAAGCGAAAACCACTTTATCGGCAAACAAGGTGATGGCATCAATTTTTTTGGGATTCAAAGGGCATTTTGCTCATTGATTACCTTCAGAAAGGTGCCACAATAAACGAAAAAGATTCTATTTCACCAAGACAACGCTCCCTCGCATACCAGCCCAGTTGCGATATCCAAAATCCACGAGTTGCATTTCCAATTAGTACCGCATGCGCCTTGTTCGCCGGATTTAGCCCCTTCCGACTTCCACCTTTTTCTAAAATTGAAAACGGCATTAGGTGGAAAGAAATTTTCGTCTAACGACGAGCTTATCATCTTCGTAAATGAGTATTTTGCAAGCCTTCCGGAATCGCTTTTTATAGATGGCATAAGGGCATTGGAGCACCGTTGGAATAAATGTATTGCTCTTTTAGGAGAATATATTGAAAAATAAAAATTATTTTGTATTTAAAAAATTCCATTTACCAATTACCATTCTCACTACTTGTCAAACTACCCTCGTAAGTCGTAAAACTTTACCAATTGTCACAAGTACAGGAGCAACAATGTGTGTGTAAAGTGTTTCATAGCTTCGTTACTAACCTCTGCTCGCCGTAAGAAAGGAAGCAATGTTGGTTATTTTTTCTAAACACTGAAGGATAGTGGGAGAGGTACTGACCATCTCCAAGTATAGTGATGATCTATTAAATTCGTATTAGTCGGAAAGATGTTCAAACTGTCGACTTCTGTAAATAAATATCTTTTTACCACATCACTATCCAGGCGGTTTAAAAGCTATTTATCCTATAATACCTATACATTATTAATTTCTTAGAACTAATTGTCCTAAAAATATTGATTCCATCATTTTATAACGATGATTGTACGAATTTGAGAGACTTTCTTTACTATTCCGTAGGATTTTTAAGTTAAATATGACATTATGAAGCGATCTGTCAATTGACGTGTGTTTGACAGTGTGTTTTTGTACACAATAGGAAAAGCTGAGTTGCGAGCTGTGATAAAGAAGCTCTTATCGAAAACCGCAATCAAAGCGGAGTTAGATTCAAAACTACTAGAGGCACAAATGTTGATATGCCAATTGTTATTGCTTTCGTTAAAAATATGTGGCACCTAAACAACAAAATATTCAGTTCTTGAACTCATGGAATGCAAATACATTATGGTCGACTAATTACAGTCCATTGTAGTAGCCAATTTCTGAGTTTATTGATGCCGATCATCATTAAATAAAGCGTTCATAGGATCTCCATCAAAAAGTCCGATAATATTTTTGAATGCTGAGGATCGTTTATGTAAAAACGGCCCTTCTTAATTCGAGATAATCATTTCCGTGTTGTACTCTTCTCAACTACGTTTTCTCCGTAAACGGTGTAAATTGTTCTAGAGGCTTGTTATGCATTAACTTAAACGAAAGAATATGTCGGAATTGCTCTTTCTCTTGTAATTAATATTCTATTATCTTTTGTCAATAAATAAAAAAAAATTTGTCCAAATTCAAAAAGTATTTCAACAATAGCAGGATATTAAAGTAGGTTTGATGTACGAGGATGGTAATAGAAGTACTCGACCCAACAAAGAAAACACAAAAATTTTGGAAAGAAATACATTTATTTTTAAACGTAATCTCCTTTCAGCTCTATACACTTTTTCCGGAGATGTTCAATATGTTCGATACCCTTTTTATAATAAGAACTGTCTTGCTCCTTAAAATAGCCATTAACTGCAGACATCACTTCTTCATCGTCGGAAAATCTTTGACCACTGAGCCATTTTTTCGAGTTTGGGAACAGAAAATAATCCGAGAGGGCTAAATCTGGCGAATAGGGTGCATGAGGTAGCAATTCAAACTTTAATTCATTAATTTTGGCCATTGCAATAACGGATTTGTGAGCTGGTGCATTGTCTTGATTAAACAACACTCTTTTCTTAGCCAAATGCGGCCGTTTTTGCTCGACTTCTTCGCTCTAACGTTGCAATAAGTTCGCATAACACCCGCAGTTTATCATTTTTGCTTTTTCGAGATAGTCAATGAAAATTATTCCACGCGCATCCCAAAAAAAAAACCGATGCCATGACCTTGCCTGCAGATAAAACCGTCTTCGCCTTCTTTGGAGCCGGTTCTCCATTTTGAGTCCATTGTTTTGATTGTTCTTTTGTCTCGGGTGTGATATGATGGACCCATGTTTCATCCATGGTTATGAAGCGGCGCAAAAATTCTACATTGTTGCTGCGAAACTTCGCTAAACACTCAATTGGAACATTTTCACGACACTGTTTTTGCTCGAGTGTGACCAAACGCTGCATCCATCATGCGCACAGCTTTCTCATATCCAAATTTGCAGATAATATTGGATATGCCGCACTTTTTGAAATGCCTACTATGTCTAGTAGCACGCGCACTTTCAATCGACGATCATCCACGCTTTTGTGGATTTTCTTCACCATTTCTGGAGTCGTCACCTCATTTGGTCGACTACTACGATGCTCGACTTGGCAGCTCGTATAGCCTCGTTTAAACCCTGCTACCCAATATTTCACTGTTGTAAACGAAGGAGCAGACTCACCCAGAGTAGAATCCAGTTCATCTTTTATATCGGTTGGGCTGAAACCTTTCGAATGAAAGTATTGTATCACGGAACGATGGCCAATTTTCTCCAGTTTTACAAATTCACTGAAAACGTTCACTATTGATGGCTGCCAAACAAATACTAAACAACATGGCGTCTTCAAATTTGAAGCATATGCTATGTAGGTTGTGTACTTTCTAATACAGTGATATTTTTCAAACAACTACCCCCATCTCTAGGTCAGGACAGCTACTTATGGGACCACCCTCGTATGCATAACAATTTTTTAAGGCGCTTTTATATCGGAAACTCGAAATGCTATCAACTTGTACATGAATTTACTATATGCTGTTCATTGTTACCTCTAAATCAACGAGTTTTTTTTCTTCGAGCTTGCAATACTTATATATACATATATTTGTTCCTATAACGCTGTCGCTGACAAGCACGAAGTCAACAAGTATTCGGAACATATCTTCGTTAAATATTAGGCATTGTTTTAGTTTACTTCAGTAAACTTGTATTGCGAGCAGATACAATCATTGCATTTTTTTTATAAATTCGCACGATGATTTTCATTAATATCAACAAAAACGATATGAGATATATCCGAAATAAACATTCCTAATTATAAGTTTAAAATTTGGGGTTACCAATTATCCCGATACACATAAAATTCCCCAAACAACTGTGTTTGATTTTGACGATTCATTCAGGAGTACACATCACTAGTGCCACTCGAGTGACATGACCAATATACATTACACGAAATACGAACAATATCCAATTTTTCCGGACGTCAATGCCGCTTTCCAAATTCATTTTTCACACGACCATTGTGTAAATTCGTTACCTAGTTTACCGGTACATGAGCCCCGCAACGCTTTCAACCGTCGCCATCACCACGAGAGCAGAAATTAACTTTTTCTGAAAACTTTTCCGTAAAAAAAAAATAGGGGAAGAGAGTTCGAACACTGGGAGAAGTACAAAATGACAGAACACGCAACTCAAATTGCCGCTCGCCAAATACTTTCTTTTTATGGATTTTTAATAAATTTTATATTTTTTTTATAATAATGTTTACATTTTTATTATGGTATTGGACAACTAATTAAGCAAATATAGATTCAACATATACATGTACTTATTTTAGGCGTAAGCATAGATACAAGTTTTAGAATACACGAGAAGTCTAGAACTCTTCAAAGTATATTTTTAATTGCGAGAAATTTAAATAGATCCTAATTTTAGGAAGCGTTTATTTTTATTAATATTGGAGTTAGATACTAAGTTTATCTTTTTGTTTACTATCCTTTAGAATACATTATAATTTCTTCGACATGCTTTTACGACATATACCATCAATAATAAAATCTTTTTCGGGCTTCCTTGGGCTGTAGTATCCTATGTTTCGCTGTAGATAGCAACTGGTTCTTCAGTATAACGAATTCATCTTCATTGACGTTCAATTCTGAGAATCGTGACTAAGATTACTTCCTTTTTTTCCTTGAATGATATCTTTTACATGTCCTGGCAATGTTCACGATATTTCTACTCTCCTTTCTATCTCTGAAAGCAGGATAAAGTTGAATATTAACAAATATGTTGTTGAAACTTATTCAAAAATTAACAAAGCGATTGTACAATTTATCAATACGCTTTAGATTTGGTACCAACCCTAAACAAAATAGCTTTAAAAATTTAGGTTTATTATTTCATTCGCAGATAGAGTTTACCAGACATATTCTTATCCATGTTTTGTGTATATTAACAATTCGCTTTGGAAAAAACTCATAAGAGGTCTCTGAAATATCTATCTTATAGAATGAACGGTATCCACTTCGCAGAACTGGTAGTGTAACCTATCAGCTGTCAGTTTTTTTTGTTTTTTTTTTGGTACCGATGTATGCGACGCGATTTGCAGTGTTTCGCAATGCTAGACCAAGAACGAATAATTCAGCTGAAGTACCATTAACACATATGTATATCTAGAAACAAAATAAATTTTTCATGACCATTTTTACACATATTTCTTTTTACTCTTAACCATTTCTTTTGTTTCATTTTCTACTCGAATTATCATAACATGTCAAAACTTTCTATTACTTTTCTATTACGTAATGAATATGAGTGAATGAATTTTTGTATGATGCATGTATGTGTTTATATATGTATATACATATACCAGGTGTACCGGAAAGTCATTGCCTGTTTTCCTAACAGATATCCCTAGGCTTAAGTATGCAATGCTATGATTTGGCATTCACTTTACTCTTCTGACATCAAGTTTCAAAGCCATATATGTTATATTTTAAGAAAGTAACACTGGCATAGATTTATACCCATTTGAAAATGTCGAGTTTCGTGTCTGAAAAAGTGCATTTGCGGCACGCAGCATTACTTTTCTTGTTTAATCAAAAGAAAAAAGCCGTTGAAACTCATCGCTTGCTGGTAGAAGCTTAGGGTAAGCCTGCTCCAAATATAAAAACATGTGAGGCATGGTTTCGACAATTTAAAATTGGTGATTTCGATGCGAAAGACAAAGAACATTCTGGTAGTTGGAAAAAGTTTGAAGATGCGAAACTGTAAAAGTTATTGGATGAAAACCCAGTTCAAACTCAAAAACAATTGATAGACGCGTTAAATGTGGCTCAAAAAACGATTAGCGATCGATTACGAGCAATGGGAAAAATCCAAAGATGAGAAAATGGGTGTCACATCAGTTGAATATCAGGCAAATAGAAAATCGTAAAATCATCTGTGAAATGCTGCTGCAAAGGTATGATCGGCTGTCATTTCTGCATCGAGTAATGTCGGGTTATGAAAAATGGATTAATTTGGAAAACCCTAAATGAAAAGAGCAGCGAAAGCACTTGAATGGGATATAATATCGCATCCGCCGTACTCCTCAGACCTTGCTCCGTCCAGTTGTTACCTTATCGCATCAATAGGACACGCGCTTGCAGAGAAGCACTTCGCCAATTTCCAAGAGGTTAGAAAATGGCTCGATGAATGGTTTTGCTCAAAGGACAAACAGTTTTTTTGGAATGACATCCATAAATTGTCTGAAAGATGGGAAAGATGTGTAGAATCGAATAGGCAATACTTTGAATAAATAAATTTTTCATTTTCTTGAAAATTATGTATTTTTTACGAAATATATTGTATATATATATGTGTACATGTATTAGAATTATGTTAATTTTATATTTAGCTGCACTGTTCTCTAAACTAATTGTGTTATCCTTTAAATGGATTCGATTGTTGGATAATAAGGCTATTATTACTATCTTTACAATTTTTTTCCAGTTCTCCATGATTATATCGTCCTGTACTTTTTTCACCATTTTCTTGTAGACCCTTCTTTTCTTCTTGATATTAATGGCGTCAAATTCGTTATTTTTCTTACCATTTCTATTGATGTCCTTCTCATTGTATGTCTTGCTCATGTCAGACCATATTTTCTCTTCCTAGCTCCAATTTTATTTCCCTGTATCCTTTTGCATTTCTCTCTCCATCTCTCGTTATATTTACTCCAAGAATTTTTCACACTATTTTCTCCTCTACAATATCTTCAAGTCTTGTTTCTATTTCTTTGTTTATTATCATTGTTTTCATTGCGGTTAATAACTGGTCTTGCGAAAGTCTTGTATATTTTAATTTTTGTTTATTTGTTAATTGTTTCACTAAAATATTTAATACTTTGGGCCGTTATTTTATCATATTTCATACTAGCATTATAATAAAACACTATACTTTGTAACAATATTTCTTTATTGCACTTAGTCAGTGAGTATAGTTTCGACAGAGAATGTCATTATCAATTTACTGTAACAGATCAATAATCGCGACTCCCTATCATTTCATGCACAGGTAGGGACTAAATTATAATTAACTGCATTGTATTGTTCGTAAAAAAGACTAAACAAACAGATAGGTGGATTACTAGAGATGGTCGTAGAATCTTTTTTAATGCGAGTTTTTCAGATCTATTGTGGTCCTCGATCTCGTAGTTTCTTTGCATAAACCTGTTGAGGTTGGCCTCATTGTAAACTCTCATTTATCCTCAACTCAAACTGGAAGCAGGAAGTTTTATTTTTAGGAAGAAGAATTTTATAATTATGTAATAAAAAATAAAATTATCAGTTTTGGTGAAGTATAATACAATACTTTGTTCATAAACAATATTATTTAACATAATAGTTATTTTCAAGTACATCGCAAGTATATATTTTTTACATAATTAATATTTATATTTCTAAGCATCTAACGTAGCAGCTTCAGACAAAGTAACTACCCTTTAGCTTACTCTGAATTTGGCGAATTTTCTTGTAAGTTAAATAAGTCAAGCAGAAACAAGTTTCATTTAATAATAAGACTAGCAAGATACAATTATAATTTTATTTGAGAAGGGTATACATTAATCGAGTTATCGAAAAATAGACCAGAAAGGAATAGGTCTAATCTAATTCTTCTCTTTTCCTTTAAATTGGTGATCTGCATCCTATTTAATCCATTATGTTATGGTCCCTGAAACGCTGAGGATTAATTGTGTTCGAATGATTTTGGAAATATTTCTAAGATATTTTGGTATTTGGTTTTCGCCCACCTGAAGAAACACTCCAAACTTATTAAACCAAATAGTTACTTAAAAACCGTTGGTTACCTATGTTAATTTTGAAGGTAATTCTGATGGAGCCTGTCGTTGATTAACTTAATCACTGAAGGTTGATATATAACCCCTTTCCACATTAGTTTTCGTATTCTGTATACGTATTTCGACAACTAAGTTGTCATCATCAGCAGAGAATTAAACAGTGTCGCACCTGGAACACTACGGCAAAATACCCGTACGAAACAGATTCCGCACACGATCCGTACCGTTGAAAGCCAAAATGCACACTATGTTAATTTTACTGTAACCCTATTCCCACATCCTTTCTTGTAATGTTACTTGTCATCTTACCTCTGAGCGTAATACCTGTAATGACTTTAAATATGTTCATTTCGGCTCGTCTCGTAATTGCTCTGATTTTTGTGGTTGCGTTTTCACCTGGATGGCATATATTTCAATACAGTTGATAGTAGAAATTCAAATTTTTTTTTAGCATAAATTCATTTCTACAGATTACTTATAAAAGGTAACCTCAAATCCTCGCTATTTTGTTAAACTAACCTATTTCCTTGTAATTAATCACTCGAATATGTTAAGTGATTTATGACTAATTTTTATCTATGTATTAATATTACACTTCACTAACTGTTTTAAAGTCGTCTTACAATTTGACCAAATATAAATTGCCAAAAGAATTCTTAAAAAGGGTCGGTGTTTTCATTAATTCTAAATTTGCATAATAAGCTCGGACCATAACGGCGATCACAGTTTTCGAACCAACGCGAAAAAGATCGTATAAAAGCCACATTGAAAGGGCATGTCGGCCACATTCACATACACACATACATTTATGGCAGACAGGGTGATTTTTCACAGCACAGCGTCAAAGCCGGTATTTTATAATATAATCCTTAGCATGGCACGGAACATTGATGTTTCTGCCTGACCCGCTCTACCGTATTGAGAGACATAGGATGAATACACATACATAAATACATTGAAGTCATTAATTCTGCAGTAGAAACAGAGGATTTTCGACCGGCCAACGACGAATTTATTCAAAAACAGATAAAAAGCAGAGTAAAACGCGGCATTCATAGAATATATAAACACCTGCAACATACCATTTACAATTTTATTGAAAAATGCGATTGAGTATTTATTGCAGTTATTCGATTAATTAAAATCTAAATCGCCTCCATTTTATCGAACAAAAGCGTATCTTCCTTGGTTTCAACTGAGAGTTGCACATTATTAAAATTTAAATAAATAAATTGATAGATGAGGGAACTAACGTATATTCATAAAAATAGGCGAGGTAATATTGTAAATGATTAAGCGACTGAGAATTGAAGTTCTAGTCGCTCCTATTCTTTTTTTAAATTGATGCTTAGTAGTTTACTTAGTCCAGCTCCGGTTTCAGCATTCTATAGTATCTAGAATTGAATGGCTAATTCAAGCAATGTCGGTTTCAGCATTCCATAGTATTTAGAATTGGATGACTAATTCAAGCAATGTCATATTCTTCGTAGATCAACCAGAGTCAGGGAAAGTTTTCCCTATTATCTATCATTAATAGCGTGAGGAAATTCGGTCGGCACTTCACTAGGTGTTTGCCGAGACTGTAGAAGGGATTTCGTTGCTGATATGTATATATGTAATGCAGTGTGTGTTTTTATTTGGAGATATTCATTTGTAAGTTTTGTACGCTGTATAGAATTATGTCACGAATACGTAGGTCGAAAAAACGGTAAGTTTATTTGTGTAATTTCGGATTTAATGTACAATGTACGGTTCAAATGTCTTAGTTTGTGATAGACCACTCAGATACTCGATGAAATATGACTACAAAAAACACGTGGATAGTGGACAGCAGAAAACTACCGTATGAACGAATGAACAAATTCTGTTCGGTTTACATTCAACAATGATGGCGTGCATCTACTGTTTCGTTTATTAGATAACGAACCATTTTACTCATTCTAGAATAAGCACATGAACTATAAACTATCTAGTTCGAAAGTGTTAAAAATTTTTTTGCCATCTGCTCGCGAACATATTGAAAATAGAATTAAATCGGAATTGGAAAATAAAAAAGCCTGGTTATATGTGTGCGCAATAGCAGATTGGAAAAAATCTATTGATAATGTCATAATTCCTACAATGAAAATACGTAAACCGTTATCTTCAATCTTACTAGCTCCCAAAAGAGAACAAGAATGTACTGCCATTTCAACATTGGTACTAAGTACATCTCAAAAGTTTGAACTTTCGAAAAATCAGCTCTGGTAACTTCTTACATATTACGTGTAAAATCCAGGCTTGTAACCTTGTGGCAGAAACGATTATACGCTGTTATCCAGAAGTAAATAGTTTGATAGCACATATGAAAACAGTGCTTCTAAGAAGATCCAATCTCCGAACCTCCGCAGGTGATTCGTACACACAGGGGGACATAATTTAAAGCAGCATTTTATTATTTTCTGCATTTCCAAAAGAAATTAAATTCGAAAGAATTAAATTTGAAATTTTACAATTTGATCCTAAAGTAGCAACTGCTATTATGGAAAGTCAAAAGAAATTCCAAGATGCTGAAGTTGAAGCAGATTTACAAATAATTTATAATAATAAATTACAAAATCCATCGTTGCTATTACTGCAAATATTGGACATTGCACAAATACAGCTACATGCTATCGGTGATGATAAAAATATCAGTGTTATTGGCAAAGTAAGTAGTGTATTAAAGAAGGATGCAGATTTTACCGCATTGAAATAAATATGTAGTCATAGTAAGTGCACAGATCCGTTAAGTATTCACAAATACTACTTTTAATATGTAAATATTTCATATACGTAGCTAACTCGATTTGCTAAAGCAACTGTGGATACATATCTGATGTTTCAAATATTTAACCGATTTTATCCTGCTTGTAATTACATTCAAAACGCTAATTGAGAGGGTGTTTCACGCTTCATAAATTGTGCCTGATGTCCTACGACATGATTGTCACAGCTTCAGTATGTATTACTGAAGCACACTCAAGTTAAAAATGAACATATGCCCAATACTCTATCATAACTGAGCTACAAGCATTCGTAGTTTTAGATAACCCTTTCTCGTATCCAAATATTGATGTAAGATATATATTATCGTATGAAATGTCTACTTTCGCTGCTATCTCAATCAATATTACCCGGCGACCATTCATAACGATTACATGGACTCTTAAAGCTTCTACCTTCTGCCGCGTTTAATTTTAGCAACTCAGTTTGCAACTATTACGTACAGAGGAGGAAACTCACCATGAACTTCGTTTAGCTCCGTTTTCATTTAATTATTATTTAAGCCGTTAAAAAAACATTTCAGTTCTGCATCAAACTCACTTTTATTTATGATTAAGAAGATACATGACCAGTTCAATCGATAGTTATGTCTGCGTCGCCGGTTTATGCACAGTATGTTTGAAAATTTGACTACAATTGTACGAGCAATTGCGCTTTCAAGAATAGTGATCCGCACATACGCTTAACGACATCTTCTTGTTCACTCTACAAATACTTGAACCTATCCTGGTATTATGCTTACACGATTGTTTGTATAGTTGAAATAGATGATAGTTAGTGAGTCCAAGTGCTTTGGTCAAAGAGAGCAAATAGTTTGATCAAAAAGAAAAGGCAAAGATATTTAAACTTATTGAACTTCGTAGAAAAGGTCGAAGAGTCACAAAACAATAAATTATGTAAAAGAATAATAGAGTAGAATTTATTTAGCAAAATTTTTACTAGAAGTATGAGAAAATTGCAAAAATGTGGAAAAACAAGAGCAAAGGAAAGGCATGTATATCAATAAAGATGAAACTAAAAATATAGAATAGCCCAGTAAAGAATGCGTGTGAAGAAATATTTAAAAATGGAAACTAATAGAAGAGAAAGATACATTCGAAGAACTTCAAAAATTCATACATTTGGAAACAAATTTTTGCAAGAAATTTAAACATATGGACAAAAATAACGACTTATGGAAAGTGAAAACATTTTCAGAAATGCAAAAGTGGTATTTATAAGACAGAATTCAAATCCATAGATAGATTGTGAGATCATTGGAACTACCTATTGTTTGCGCAACAGCTAAGCTAAGAACTCGCTCAACTAAAAAGTTGGACAATCTTATGTAGAGTACTAGGACACCGGAATGGATAATGTAAGCCATTATACGTTGAACACAATAAACTTAGATCCTGCAGTGTTAGAACGGAGATATTCAAGGGAACTTGAAAGAAAACCCGTAAGCACATAAGCAAGTGAAATATGAAACAAAATTTAGAACGACATTTTCGTGGAAAAATAGAAGATCATTGACTTAGAAAATCGATTTAATAACAAAAGAAATTATTTAAGAAAACAATTTTCAATAAATATTTAAGGCCCAAGATTTTGCTGGACAGATCACGTAAAACATCAAAAAAAAAAATTCAGAAAATGCAAATGATAATGTTTGTTACTCCTTGCGGATTCGGGAACAGCTCTAGCGTTGTAATAATAAAAGAGAATAAATTCAAAATACATTTATTTTATTGGGTTGGCAACTAAGTACTTTCGGTTTTGTAGTATAAAATAAAACACTTTTTTTTTAAACAAAGAATAGTTTTTAATCAATTATATATTTTCCATTTTGCTCAATGATCTTTTGCCATCTTTCTTTCAGCTGCATGATTCCCCGCTCATAAAATTTCTGGTCCTTATCAGCAAAAAAGTGAACCAGGTGCGAGTGAAGGTCATCGTCATTTGTGAAAGTTTTGCCATTCAAAGAATTCTGCAAACTTCGAAATAAATGGTAATCAGATGGTGCTAGATCAGGGCTGTATGGGGGATGTGGCATCACTTCCCAGCCAAGCTCCAATAGTTTCCCACGAGTTGCCAAAGATGTGTGAGGCCTTGCATTATCTTGGTGGAAAACTACACCTTTCCGATTTGACAATTCTGGCCGTTTTTCTTTGATTGCTTCATCCAGTTTTATTAATTGTCGAGAGTAAACATCAGAATTGCTCGTTTGGTTCCTTGGAAGCAGCTCAAAAAACACAACACCTTTGTAATCCCACCAAACTGACAGCATGATCTTTTTTGGGTGCAATTCAGCTTTCGATGTGGTTTGAGCTGGTTTATCGTGTTTGCTCCATGATCGTTTTCGAACTATGTTACTGTACAGGACCTATTTTTCATCACCAGTGATGATTCGCTTTAAGAAAGGGTCGGTTTCATTTCGTCTAAGGTGCATATCGCAAAAGTTGATTCTTTGTGTTAAATGAATTTCTTTCAATTCGTGAAGTACCCAAATATCAAGCTTCTTAACTAGCCCAAGACATTTTAAATGTTTTTCAATTGTTGTGTGCGATACATGTTGTCTCTCCGCAACCTCTCGAACAGTTATATGACAATTCTCTTCAATTATGACTTTGATTTGGTCATCATCAACTTCAGTAGGCCGACCAGAACGTTGCTAATCTTTAAGGGAAAAATCTCCAGAACGGAATTTTTTATACCAATTCTGACACGTGCGCTCTGTTAAGCAATTAGCACCATAAACTTCACATATCTTTTTGTGAGCCGCAGCAGCTTTCTTTCCTTTACGGAAATAAAATAGTAAAATATGTCGAAAATGTTCGTTTCTGCACTCCATTTAAAATTAACCCACAACTAATTGCTTTAATAAAAATCACGCACTACTTGCTTCTGAAGTTACGTCAATGTGACTAGTATCACGCGACAAACGGTAAAGTACAGCACTAACATACGTTATACAAAAAATAAAGCAACGCTCTCTATCAGTAAAAACCGAAAGTACTTAGTTGCCAACCCAATACTTTATGATGATACTTCAAGAGCCCAGAATGTGTGAAAAGTTGAAAAAAAATTATTAGCGGAAATAAGACAAGGTTGTCTTCAATATGTTATTCACTGATTTAAATAAAAGAAATTGTAAAACTTTAAATGTAATAATAAAAATAATTAATAGCGAGGGCAATAGATAAAAGGCAAAATACAATCAATTGCAAAATGCCGTAATAAAATAAATTAGGTAATAAAGCTGTGTAAATATTCAAGAATTAATAGAAAATCGAACGATATGTGACGTACTTGTTATAATGGGTGTTTTTTAAGCTGCATGAGAAATATCGATATCGATAACTATGGTTTGATAGTTGATAATGTCAAACTGTGTTGACATTTCTGTTCAGTAAGGTTTGGCGAGTCATCATAAATCGTTTATCGCCAGAACACCGATTCCAAATTGTGCAAATTTACTTTGACAATATAAATCTGTTCGCAAAGTTCATAGAGCACTTCGTCCATTTTACGGTCAACATAATCGGCCCAGGGAGCAAGCAATTCGTGCAGTTATTGATCGTTTTCGCACTAATTTTACTCTTCTCCATTCAAAACCATCAACAAGACAAAGAAATGTCGATTCGTCGTCGTTCTCAACTTGTTGGCCTTTGTCCTTCGACTACGTGGAAAATTTTACGTAAGGATCTTGGCTTACGTGCCTATAAAATACAGCTCGTGCAAGAATTGAAACCAAACGACCGTCATTTGCGTCGCATTTTTGCTGATTGGGCTCATTTGAAACTGGCGGAAGATGAGCATTTTTATCAAAGAATGGTGTTTATTGATGAAACTCATTTCTGGATAAATGGCTACGTCAATAAGCAAAATTGCTGTATTTGTAGCGAAGTCAATCAATTAAAATTGACAGTTTCGTGCGGTTTATACGCTGGCGGCATCATCGGTCCTTATTTCTTTCGAATTTAGGAAGGAGCTGCCGTTACGGTGAATGGCGAGCAATATCGAGCCATGCTGATTGAATTTTTGTTCCCAAAAATTAATCAGCTAAACATCGACGTCATTTGGTTTCAACAAGACGGCGCAACTTGCCATAAGCGCGCTTAACGATCGATTTATTTCAAAATCAATTTGGTGCTCACTAGCCCCCTTGTTTGTACGATTTAACGCCTCTGGATTACTTTTCATAGGGCTATGTTAAGTCATTGGTTTATGCCGACAAACCAGAAACTCTTGAAGCATTGGAAGCCAATATTCAAGCCACCATTGACGCCATACGGCCGGATTTATTGGAAAAAGTAGTCAAAAATTGGACTGATCGAATAGACCATGTAACTTGTAGCCGCGGTGGACAAATGCCGGAAATCATATTTAAAAAATAAATGCCATGAAATTATCTACCAGATTATTATAAAAAAAATTTCAATCCAACAATATTCCTATCTTGTATTATCATTTAAATTTCTCAAGCTCTTAAAAAAGCACCCGCTATTTCTTGGTAATATGTACGTTGAACACTACACGTTCGGGGTTACTGTGAATGATCACTCACATATGCGTACGTATTTTGCACTTGGAAGGTGTGCTGGAAGCAAGTGTTGTTACAGGAGAGTGTTTTCAAAAGATCGGGCCCTTTAAATGAATCGGTGAAACGGAGGGCCAACTCACTGGTTAATTTGAATTTTGCTAATCATGATACCGAAAAACCGTGCCAAAAGTTAGTAATAATACTCTATACATTGATTGTAATTACCCGGTAGGTAGATAATCGAGCAGAATAATAGATGTGTATTCGGTATGAAAAAAGATTAAAGTTTGAATTTCTAATCGTAATTAGATATTAGATAAACATAGATCACAGAGAGTATTCCCGGAAATTGTCTACGTGTTCAATTACGATCGTGCTTGGAGGAATTTTATAATAGATCATTAAATAAAAAGAGTTTCTCGTTCGAGTATTCGTAATTCACAGATGTTAGTATAATAATAATTTTCGTTTGTAGATGGAATCATATTTAAATATTAAATTTAATAATTTAAAAACATATAAACATTATTTAATATGAAGAGAATAACAATACATACAATGTGTAACAGAGAAAAGAACAAACACCAAAATTAAAATAGAAAACGGAAATAATGAAAGGGTTAAGCATCAGGGAGAAATACAACTTATCAAGTGTATGTAATGCTGAATGGTTAAATTCCAGAACAAACCAATGATAATTTTCATTAAATTTTCAGAAACTTTTACGAACACGAGGCAACAATTGTCTCTAATACGTACAAGTTGTAAGGTCACTTAACTTATCTCAAATATAAACCTCGTAGATTCCGCTCTACGTCTCTAACTTTTAATATAAATAAATTACAAGAAGTGGGAAGAGCTCGTGAATCTCCGAACATTAATGCACACTTAAAGAAAACTTCCGACTTGGCGATGTAATATACCAAGTACCCCGACGACCTGCTTTCGCTCTTTAAATACGAAACAACAGTGTTCGGTAATAAAGTTTAGTTACAAATTACCTCATCTATTCTGACAAGTCTCGAGAAAAAAGAAAAGGAGAAAAATAAAAGAAAAATTATGTTAACCTAACGCTAGCGTCTCAGGAAAAACGCATAAATACCTTGTACCTACTGGGCATAAATTTGCAGTTTCTCAGAATTATCGGCCTATTAGGGTGCAATTAACCCGCATGGCGTCCTCACCGTAAGGTGTTTCCGCCATCCATTTATTCGTTTATCGCCATCCGGCCTACTATTTCTTGTGTATTGATAAATTTCGGCATGGCCCGGTCGTCGTAAAGCTCTAAGAAAAGGGGATCCGGCGTTATCTTGTAAAATTCGGCAGGTAGAACGAATTAAAGGAACGAGGCGAGTCTATCTGCATTCCGAAAGAGATAAAATGGTCTGCTATGTATAGGTGACTGGGAGGGTTTTGAATGTAAATTGAGTTAACACCCACTTAATCCGAATAAGGCACGCTTCTCTAAGATATCTTCAGGGCGAGATATTGCTATTTATGAATGTACGGATACATTTAGTGCCTCTCTTGAAAAGGAACCCTCTCGAAAAGATATTTTGTGACGTGCTTATAGAAAATAAATAATGCAATTATGAAGGAACACGTAAATGTTAGCAGAATGCTTAAAAGCACTGCGACTTTCTTGGGCATTGATCGTTCTAATTTTCAACCTTTTTCTGTCTAAAATGTTAGCTTCTTCGGATTCTGAAAACAAACAGATTTAATAGATATGTTTCTGATTTATCGATGAGTAAGTTTTATGTAAGATATCTGAACGCAGGCAGCAGGGGCAAGCGTATATCAAATTTGTGGAGATTTACAAATTTTAGAGCCTTTTTGAAACTACATCTCGACCTTCCTCGGCAGTAAGACCAACTGATATTTTAAATAAAAGCGCATCATGTATAGTTTTAAAATCAGTTTCTAATATTTTTCTTTATGCAAAAAAAAACCAGAGTATTCCTTCATTATAGTCATACATGTATTGAGAGGAAGTGTAGTTTAAAAACTAAAATTTTCCGCTCAAGTTTCTGCATTAACAATCCAATATTTCTTGGGCCACTATTGTAGGAATCGAATGTTTAGTCAGTTGTGTATTACAGAGTCATTGTTCTGAATCACGTGAATGTTAGGCACGAGCTATTTTGTGTGGTAGGCCTAAACTATTTTGCTTGTATAATTGATAGAGGAAAATACAGAACTTCCTCACTAAGCAGCTATTGGCCGACACTTTATGAAAGACAGGTAGGGCCAGAAAATATTATTTATCGTTTATACATAAGTCGGGTAAAATACTAATCTTCTGCAAAATAATAATATAATTGGGATCACTATTGGTATTATAATTTTATATTTTAGAAAAATCCAGGTTCACGTGACGATGAGATTAAAATTCTGGAATTGAAATCAGATGTAAATAAAGTAGTCTTATACCGGAAAGTCTAGGAAAGGTCGGAAATAAAAGGATGCAAAATAGAATAGAAGAATAGAAAGTAAAAATGCAGCAGCAATGAAATTCATTATATAGCAAAAGGTAAACTGAAAATTAAGAAAAGGTTTATATATTTTCAGTGCAACTACAGAAATTAATGATATTATATAGTATAACACCTGTCGAACATGAAGAAATTTTGTTAATAAATACTGGAAGTTGTGGGATCACAATGTATCAACTATGTTTCCGCCGTGCACAAAAAGAATAAAAAGTTTGAAAAGAAAATTCTTGAAATCTCTAGATTCAACCAAAGTTGACTTGAGAAGGAGCAAAAAATACAATAATCCTCTGCCCACGACTTTAACCTAGACGAAGCTAATTAAACTAGAAACAAAATAGAGTCACGAAAAAAATTGGAAAAAATAACATTCGACATGGGAAAAATCTTTCACTTACCACGACTTTCTATCAATATTATATTTAATTTTATTTATAAAAGATAGCTGCGGATATATATATATAATGGGATTTTTACCGTTAAACACAATCAATTAGTGCTCGATATTTGCAGGCCACGCTGGGCGAAATAGGTTCATGTACTAGAAAGTATGTAAAGACCAGCTAAGTGAAAATGTTGGGATATAACTACAACATCAAGATGGTATTACTACTGAAGTGTATTTTGGAGGACAACCATGTTTTGAAAAACACCCATTTGTGCTTTTTAGTGTCCGGTCAGTTTCCTGCATAACGATAGTGATTTTGGAGATGTGGGATGTGCTGTTAAAAAGCAACAGAAGCTTTATTCTCCACAAGACTATGTGGATATTACCAATACATATTGCAGAAAGAATCCAATTATAGTCATTTTAGTAGAGAAGGAAGACTTTAGGGAAGTAAATTAAAAATAGTAGCAGATCATATTCGATCCATCCTATCAATCCAACAGCTCGTATGAAACTCAAATATCGAGTTTTTTACTATACCAAGCTTACGTAGGTGTTGTAAAACTGTCGATTAACCAATATTTATTTCCATGATTTGTAGTCCCAAATCAACTATATTAATTAATTAGACGACATCTGCAGAAACTGGTCAATCAAACCGAGAAGCATATTCTATATTTATTTCTTTTAAACAAGATTTAGCAATCCACTCTTAATATACATACTTACGACATTTCCTCTGTACACAGCACATATTTTTCTTTCAGACTAGCTTATACTTTTGCTTTTGCGAAAATAAGGAAACCAACTGCAAAAGAACGTATGACTTCCTTCCATTTTAAATAACTCTTTAAAATATAATGACTTGAGTTACCAAATTACTTTTACCACCAGAATGTCTACCGATAGGTCATTGTTAAATTCCCTAAACAAGTTTGGCCAACTTACAGAAAGTACATCTTAACGACTACTGCAATTAAACCCTCACGAACTTTCCTTTCAACCCAATATTTTTCTCAAACATAACATGATATAAAAGAAATTTTTAAATGATTACGAGGGTAGCCGTTTATATTTCGGGAACTGGCAACACCGTTACTGTTGCCTCCGACCTTATGATTGCATCGTGAAGTTCATTTTTGACAATATATTTACCTTGACAGTTTTATTATCGGGTCGCTATTTCTATTGTTGTCAGTAACTTGAAAATTTTATGTCAACGAAGAAATGGAATTAACTTGCGAACATTTTCGTGCAATTATTTTTCATAACTTTCGGCGTGGATTATCTCAACAAGAATGCATCGACGAGCTGAATTCTTTATATGGTGATGAAGCACCATTGAAAGCTACAGTATATAGTCGGTAGAGTGAATTCAAACTTGGATGATGAATTTCGTGAAGGTCGTCCCACAAATGTTGTGTCGAAAAACATTAATACAGTATCTGAATTGATAATGTGATTTCTTTTTCTTCCCATACGTGAAAAATAAACTTCGTTGTCAACGTTTTTTACTCCGGAAGATGCAATTGAGGCATTCAAAACTCAAATTTTGGCGATACCGCCTTCATAGTGGCAGCAATGCTTTTCAGATTGGTTTAAACTAATGCAAAAGTGCATTGATTTTCAAGGAGAATATTTTAAAAAGCAATGAAACTATTTTCGGTAATTAAAATTTTTTTTGTTTGCTATTCCCGAAACATAAACAGCTACCCTCGTATAAGCAAAGAGAGATACAAAATAGGCAATACAAAACACAATATATTTTACCTGAACTCTACAAACAAACAATTTTCCCAAATGAAAAATAGCATCGAAGAAACAACAGACGATTACATTACATCATCATTAAAAATGAATAATTGAGTTCGATGCATGTTTTGACTTCCGGATAAAAGAAGTGCGATATCAACTTCTTTATAAAAGAACAAGAATGTGAAATAAGAATTAAAAGGGAAACGCCTAGAAAATATTCGATGCGATAGGGTTCCAACGAAAAGCCAATTAACTGTCGAATTTTGCCTAACAATTTAAGAATTAATGATGAGGTTATTTAATACATACACACCAGACAGTCTAGTCTTTATATTGTTCACATGTGTGTGTGTATCAACGTGGACATAACTTGTGTAATGGTACCGCCTATTAAATAGTTATTATTCAATAATTCCTTTTTGAGAAACGTACCGAAAACCTATAATTATCTTTATTATATCTCCAATAGATACTTCAACATGGAAACTTTCCTTCTAGTATATCGATTTATACATTATAAAACTCTTTAATTGTAATCACCTCTTTTAATATACATATATAAATATTTAAATCATATGTACGTACACTACCGCTCATAAGTATTTGGTCACCCTTTTTTCATTACAGTTTCTATAGAAAAGTTGAAATTATAAAATTTATTTCTGTAGTAAGAAATAGTTCCGTAGTAAACAATAAAATCTATTAAAGCTTATTCAAAAATAATTATGCGATTACCCTATTATTCACAGTGAATGATAATACCTTAATAAAACTCCAGGTATAATAATTGCGCTTAAGGGATTAGGTCTCTCAATTCTTGGAAATTTTCGATTGTTATGATTTTATTTTAAGGCACGGTGTTATTGTAAACTATTAAGTATTTATACTTGAGTATTTTGGCAAAATTGCAGTTAGTTTTTGCTTGCATGTGCTTCGAAAAAGTTAAATCAATTAGAAATTCTTAAACGGAAAGAACTGAGTCTAGAAACGCAATCGTTTATAATCGCATACCATAAAACTGGCAAAATCAAACGCGAAATTGCCACCGAACTTAAATTAAATCAGTTCACCGTGAGTTATATCATCAAAAAACACCGCGAATGTGGAAGTGTGTTGAGCAGAATTCCAAAAGGGAGACCAAGGGCAACAACCTCAGCAGAAGATCTGGCAATGGTGATAACAAGCAAGAGAAATACACGAAAAACAGTCCCAGAAATCACAGCAGAAATGAATACTGTTCGTCGACAAACCAATAAGTGTTTCCACAGTTAATCGGCGATTAAAAGAAGCCGTTCTTCATGGACGATTTGCAATGCGGAAGCCGCTTCTACGCAAGCAAAACAAGCAGAAACGTTTAAAGTGGGCACGCGATCACCAAAATTAATGTAAAGTAATGTAGCCCGATGAATACAAATTCGAGATTTTCGGTTCACGAAGACGTGTTTACGTGAAGAGGCCTGTGGGTGAGCGTGCCTGGGAAGAATGCATAGCCCCTACTGGTAAGCACGGTGGAGGTTCAGTCATGATATGGGGTTGCTTTTCTGAATCAAATGTGGGCGATCTCGTATAAATCGAAGATATACCAAAAAAAGAGTGCATATTAGAGGAAAACGTAATCCCCTCTGGAATTAAAATTTCGGATAAGAATTTTATCTTCCAACAAGGTAATGACCCGAAACACACTTGCAAACCATGCTGGGAATATTTACAGAAATTGGAGGATGAGGGAACCATAAAAGTTATGGCGTGGCCTCCCCAGTCCCGATTTAAATCCTATCGAGTTGCTGTAGGAAGAACTTGACCGAGAGGTGAGAAAATCAGCCCCCACATCTGCTGTTAACATGTGGAAGAACCTGCAAGAGGCATGGGGTAAAATAAACCCTGGGATATTACGAAAATTAAACGAAAGAATGCCTCGATTGTGTGCTGCAGTGATTAAAAATAAAGGAGGTCATATAGACGAGTCTAAAATTTAGTTAAATATATTATACAACAATTTATTTTAGATGTAAAACTATATATTTTCATATACGTAAATAATAAGAAGATATTAGTATTTCAATTTTAATTTTTGTTACATTTTGCGTGTTAAATGAGAGTGACCAAACACTTATGAGTGATAGTGTATGTCTTCTGTAGAAGTTGTAAATGTATGTAAATTTTAATAAAGACTGTAGCTGAATTAATCAAAAAAATAATATAAAACTCCTTACTATATCAATGTGCGGACTCTGTATACCATATATATTTCGACAACTAAGTTGACAACTAAATAACTAATCATAGTACGCACTTGGATATGCGGTAAAACTCGCACAGTATAAAACTTATAAATACTCTCGTCAGTGGCCTTCATATCGTTTATAATCTTCTTAGTCCTGTACCATATTTCCCATATCATTACTCTTATTTTCTTTGTGGTACTTGCTTCGAATATCATCCTTGTTAATTTTGTCTGTCCATCAGCTCATCCATCTCATCTTAGTATTCCTACTTCTAGTTTATTGTATATGAATTTAATATTAAGTTTTCCGTATGTATTATGTTTTTTATTTTATCCATTCGTTTTATTTTCTATTTTTAGTAATCTCATCTCTGTGATCTAGTTCTTTTGTGCTTCTCAGTTAAAATCCAAGTTTCAGAAGCATATGTCAACGTCGGGGTTACTACCTTTTTATATATTTCTACTTTTACTTCCTTCGGTACTGTTTTCCGGGAATATATTTTTGATGCTGCTATTACTTAACAGTCAACTTCCTTCCTTATTCGTCCATATGTTCCTCTTGTTTTTTACAGATTCCAAGTATCTGCATTTTTGTACTTGCTGCAATATCCGACTTTGTAGGCTGTAATACTGCTTTTATTTCCTTAATGTCTTTATCCAATATCAAAGTGAACGTTAACTGACCCAGGATGCATCTCTGCCTTACTCTACGTACAGCTTCCAATAGATTCGATTGCTCGTATCTTTCTCTAACACAGTTCTTCGTCCTTAAATATAGAGATTTTGTTACCCTAATTGGACCCCTTGAAACATCTCTTTATTCCAATATTATCCATAAATAATTTAATCCGATTTTATCAAAAGCTCTCTCTAAATTAACCAGGTAAGTATGCACATCTCTTTCTTCTCTCACTACCTTTTCTGCTATTTGCCTAACGATAATTATCCCATCATTCACTTCACGTTTTGGTCTAAATGCAAAATGATAAGCAAAATACAGGTATGCCACAGGGTTAGTATTGGGACTACTACTTTTTATATTTTTTCACTTGTAGAAAGGTATTTTTATAGGCTAACGATACAATTGTTGTATTTAGCGAGAATACTGGTATATTGCGGGACAATTTGGAAAGAGTTCCCTATGATTCTCATAGTTGGTGTTACAAAAAGAAATTAATCATTACCACTAAGGAAATCAATTTAATTTTAATTAATCTTCAATTAAATAATAAAAATTATGAGAATCTTAGTGTAAATTTCAAGAAGTACATATTTGAATCTACTTTAACATTTTTAGGAATTAATGTGGATGTTTTAGTTGATGTTTCATAGCCATGTAAATGGCGAGCGTGTTCAATAAATTAAAATAAAAAAAGTAGTAAATTGTATTTTCTTACTAATTTAATTGCTATTCAGTTATTTGTTTTTTTTTCTTCAGTGTAGGCGAAAGTAGGTTTTGTCCGCGTGTAGGTGTAACAACAGCTCGTCGTTATGAGTAGAGTAAACTAAATCTTTCAAGTAAACGAGTAAGAAATAGTCTGCTTTAATGACAAGATCAAATGAATAAATAAATAATTGGATAAAGTAAATTTATGTGTTATTTTAGTCCAAATAACTCGCAGAATCACGACATAATAATTGTGCATATTTATTCCAATCAAAAGTTAGTATAAAAGTTTTGTAAATAGAAGTTAACTAAAGCCCCTTAAATTAAATTCAGTGATTTAAATTGATATTTATTCAAATTTTAATGTAAAATAGTTATAATATAATAGATTTCTAGTATGCTATATGGAAAGAAACTTTCATTAATTCGGAATGTCATATAAACGATGAATAAAGTTGTAGATAACTTCCATCAATCGTTCTGTCACTTAGTCATCGCGTAGTTCGATATCTGCGGTTGCATATGATGCAATTTTTCGATAATGCACAAATCTTGTCATTCGGTGCAACATGTTGACGATATTTAATGTCAGTTTCATGAAATACCGTTGATATGCACAAAGGGACATTTATATGTTCACACATATGCACAGAGCGAAATATTGGTACGTGTAGATGCGTTTTGGAAACTGGTAGCCTATTTCCAACATAATTGGAAAAACAAGAAACATGAAAAATTGTTAAATTGCAAATTTACGTTGACGTATGTACGTATATACAGGGAGATGCAGATAATTATTAAAAGGCCATTAAGACTGACAATATTTTTTTTCCTATTCTTTTATCTTTTACTGTGTTATGGTCTTTTTATATATGTACATACCATTTCCTTAATTATGCATTTGTTGTAATTGCTTTATTTCAAGGATTCCAGTATGGTTGAAGTCGAATTTATGCAAAGCATGTTTTGTGGGCCTGTAGCCATTATTCAAACTGTATTTGCATTCACAAATTCTTTTATGTAGATATTATTTTGTTTTTGTTACGTATGTACGATTACAACATTGGAATTTTATTCTTATATATGCTGCGTATTTGCTTTTCTTTATGTGTTTGATGTTTAGTTTTGAAAAAAAAGGATTTGTTTGTATATTCCGGTTTATGGGCTATTAAATCATGTAGTTTCCAAAGAGTTTGTTTAAATTTTCTGATAGGTGTGATACGTATGGTAAAGTCATGGATTTTGGTTTGTCATTGTGATAGTATTGTCCGTGTTTTCTGTATTTCTAGTCTCCACTTTGTTTTCTCTGTTTTTAAGTGTGAATAATCATTTTCTCCATTTTTTTTTCTATGACGTCCGGAAGGTAATTATTTTTTGAAGGTACCTGGTGTACCGGTGTCCTTATCGGTTTTTCTAACAGATGTCGTTAGGCTTAAGTATGCAATGTTATGATTTGACACATATGTCATTTTATTCTACGGACATCAGGCTTCAAAGCCATTGATGTTATAGTTTGCGAAAGTAACACCGTCATAGACATACCTTTTTAAAAATGTCGAGTTACGTGCTTGAAAAAGTGCACTTGCGGCAAGCATTACTATTCTTATTTAATCAAAACAAAAAAGCCCCTGAAAGCCATCGTTTGCTGATAGAAACTTACGGTGAGCATGCTCCAACCATAAAAGCATGTGAGGCCTGGTTTAGACAATTCGAAAGTGATGATTTCTATGTGCAAGACCAAGAACGTTCCGGCAGACCTAAAAAGTTTGAAGATGCGAAATTTCAGGAATTATTTGATGAAGACGCAACCCAAACTGAAAACTAATTAGCAAAAACATTAAATGTGACCAAGAAACGATTAGCGACCGATTATGAGCAATGAGAAAATCCAAAAGGTGGGAAAATGGGTACCACATTATTTGAATGATGTAAATGGAAAATCGCAAAATCGTCTGTGAAATGTTGCTTCAAAGGTATGATCGGACTCATTTCTGCATCGAATAGTGACAAGTAATGAAAAATGGGTTTATTTCGATATCCTTAAGCCCACAAAATCATGATTTTCACCTGGCGAAGCCAGCCCATCGACTCCAAGGTCAAATCGTTTTGTTTGCAAAATAATGCTCTGTGTTTGGTGGGAGCAGAGTGGCGTGGTGAATTACGAACTGTTGAAACCTTGTAAAATAGTTAATACTGATCGCTACCGACAGCAAGTTATCAATTTGAACTATGCATCGATAGAAAAACACCCAGAATGGGCTTGAAGGTACGGTAAAGTGATTTTACAGCACGATAACGCGCCGTCTCATACAGCAAAACCGATCAAGGTAGCGTTGAAAGCCCATGGGTGGGACATAATATCGCACCCGCCATACTCTGCCCCGTCCGACTATCACCTTTTCGTATCAATAGGACACTCGCTTGCAGAGCAGCAGTTCGCCAATTCCGAATGAGTTAGAAAATGGCTCGATGAATCTTTTTGCTCAAAGCACAAACAGTTTTTTTGGGATGGCATCCATAAATTACCTGAAAGAGAGGCAAGATGTGTAGAATCAAATGGCCAATACTTTGAATAAATAAATTTTGCCATTTTCTTGAAAAGTATGTAGTTTTTACGAAAAAACCGGTACACCTGATATTGGTCTAGTTGCTTTTTCCTGAAAAATTCATAACTTGTTTACTATAATAAGTTACGGATTGTACTTTTTGTTTTTAATGGAAACGTTTGGTAAGAAATTTAGATATTATATGAATTAATGGATGCACAAAAAAAACATTAATTCGACTTCAACAACATTGAAATTCTTGAAATGAAAAGCCATTACAACAGACGCATAATTAAGAAAATGATATATAAGAAAAAACCAAAACACGGTAAACAATATAAGAGATATTATTATCTCTCAATGACGTATACAATGTATTACGTTTTGATTTATATTTCTCCTTAAATTGAGTAAAGAATTTGTATATAAGTATTTACCCAAAGTAACCCTGCATAATTTTGTTAGTTTTAAATGTTTGTATTTTTGTAAATCTACGATATTCGACAAAAAATATTTGTAAATATGAATGTATAAAGATATACATAAGAGACATCCGTCAATTAAATATATGCAAAATCGATGTATTGTATGTTAAAAGAAAAACAAAAGAAAATCTAAATAAAATAAATTGAAAAAGAAGCAAAAGCCCCCGGAACGTCGGTAATATGAACTAAGTGTTTTACTCTCCCTATTGTTCGAAAATCCAAACACAAAAGAATCAAATTTATAATGTGGATAAAACGACCAACATATTAAAAAAGAAAAGAATACGATAATATATGAATTGTTTACTTGTATTGGCGTATCCTTATGCACAATCTGTTTGAAAATTTGGCAGCAATTTTACAAACAATGGAGCTATCAAGACCAGTGGTCCGATCGCGCGCATAACGCCATCTTCTGGTTCGGTTTAAAAATTTTCTTATTTATCCACGTATATGCTTGTCGTTCTTGACCTTTCCTTGTTTCTTTCTCGGAGGCTGCGTATGTTCTACCAATATTAATAAGCATTAAAATGTTTCATTTTTGTTAATTATTATTTGCTTGTGTGGGATGCTAATAAAGGTTACTATTAATATTATTAACTAATTAAAATACCTTCTCTGAAGTAGATCGTGAGAATAATAAAGTTGAGCGAATACTTTTGTAAATGAATATATATTGCAATACGAGGATAGTTTGACATGTAGTGAGAATGACACTCTAATTGGTAAAACAAATGCACTGTAATTTAGGTTGGCTATTTATATGTTTACATTCCGATATTTAGATAAATTGGTTGATTAGTTTATTTTTGACAGCTGATTGAAAAAGAAGCAAGAAGTCGTTTTGTTAAAATGGAAAAAGCAGAATATCGTGCGGTGATTAAATACTTCATAATTGAGGGTATGAAAGCTACCGAATTAAAAGATGAGTTACGGGAAGCATTAGGTGAATCTGCTCCATCATCCGCCACAATAAGTAGACGGGTAATGAATTTAAACGTGGTAGAACAAGCTGTGTTGATGAAGCGCGCTCTGGTGCACCCAAAATCGTGACTTCTAAGGAAATGATTATAAATATCCATAATATTGTTACGCAAGATCGACGACTCAAAGTGAGAAAGATAGTAGACATGGTAAGCATTTCAACAGAACGCGTACACCACATTTTAACGGAAGAATTGGGCCTTTCCAAGCGTTCGGCAAGGTGGGTGCCGCGATTGCTTACGACAGATTAAAAGTTCACTCGTTTGCGCATTTCCAATGAGCGTTTGGACCTTTATAAGCGGAATCCGGTTGATTATCGTAGGCGATTTGTTACTTCCGATGAAACTTGGATACACTACAGTACACCCGAAACTAAACAACAGTCGAAACAATGGTTAGAACGTGGTTCTACACCTCCAAAGAAAACGAAAACCAGTATATCGGCAAAAAAGGTGATGGCATCAATTTTTTGGGATTTTGCTCATCGACTACCTTCAGAAAGGTGCCACAATAAACGGACAATATTATGCAGAACTTCTACAAAAATTAAATGTTGAGATTCGTGCTAGACGGCCAGGAATGACACAGAAAAAGATTATGTTTCACCAAGCCAACGCTCCCTCGCATACCAGCATAGTTGCGATGTCCAAAATCCACGAGTTGCATTTCCAATTAGTATAGCATGCCCCTTATTCGCCGGATCTAGCCCCTTCCGACTTCCACCTTTTTCCAAAATTGAAAACGCTCCTAGGTGGAAAGAAATTTTCGTCTGACGACGAGCTTATCATCCTTGAAAATGAGTATTTTGCAAGCTTTCCGGAATCGCATTTTAGAGATGGCATAAGGGCATTGGCGCACCGTTGGAATAAATGTATTGCTCTTTCAGGATACTATATTGAAAAATAAAAACTATTTTGTATTTAAAAAATTCGTTTTTCTTTTCCATTCTCACTACTTGTCAAACTACCCATTTATAGGTCACGACAAAACGAGTATATTATATTTTTTATCACAGTATGTTTATGCTGATGAATTTCTTTCTTTCCCATATTTATCTATCTAAAATCGGACCAATCCATAAAGTTAATTTGTTATGACAAGCTTTAAAATATATAATTCTGTTAAACTTATTTCCTTGACAACAATAAGTCATACATATTTATATAAATACATAGATAAACAAAAATCGATTTCCGATACCTATATTCGCTTGAAATGACGTCGATTCCGTCTATCTATTATACTATCTATTATATTAGTTTTGATACAGTTACAGTACGAGGCAGATAGAAAGTCACTAGTCCGTCGGGATCCTCAGATACTGCCGCCATTAGCGAACATAAATCTGCACCTTATATTGTACGGAAGAGAGTTATAAAACTAGCTATTGCTTTTACTTTTAATTAAATATGAGTCACCGTACGATGGTAAATTATATTAAAAGGGAGATGCTGCGAAAATCATGATCGAGGAACTTGGAAAAATGGACCGAATTAATTTACCGAGGTGAAATATATAATCCTCCACGATGGATAATATCGCGAAATGAATATTTTTGTGCGTAAATTAGAGAACCAAAATTAATATTTATAAAATTAAATGAACCATGAAGAAATATATTATATAGGGTGTCGCATCAGCTGTGTTATACAGTAAAACCACTCAAGTATTTTCAAAATGCGGTTCTCGGTTAAATATAACGAAATATTCAATAATTCAAATAGAATTAATCTATATACAGTATTGTGCAAAAGAAAGAAGCACCTTCTTGAATTTTACAAGAAACTATTATAAAAAGATAAATAATAATCTTACACAAGTTGAAATTTTTTTTAATGTATAAAAACTAACCCATATCGATATTTAAACATAAACAACTTAAATTTTCAATATTTTATATAACCACCTTTCTCTTTTATGGTATCCTGCATTATTTTTGGTAGGCTTTCCATTAATGAATTAGTGAAATTTTCATGAATATTGTATGTTCCACAGTTCATTTTTGTTCTTTGGCCCCCTTTTCACACTTTTTCCTGTAAAGATAATCCCACACGTGCTTAATAATATTTAAGTCAGGACTTTGAGGTGGCCATATCATAGTCTGCAATACCCCATTTGCTTCCTGCTGTGTTAAATAAGCTTCCATAAGTTTCGAGGTATGCTTGGAATCATTGTCTAGCTGTGGAATTAAATTATTGCCAATAAGTCACTGCCCTGATGTTATGGCATGTTTTTCTAATAGTGTTCTGTATTTCTCATCAGTTAATTTACCCTCTATTTTTACAATTTCACCCACATCTGCTTCCGAAATACAACCCTAAACTTGGATATTGCCTGCTGCATGCTTTATGGTAGTGTGTAAACATGGTTCCAATAACGATTCACCAGGGTGTCGTCTAACACACTGATGTCTGTTCGTTCCAAATATTCAATATTTAGATTCGTCAGTCCATAGTACTTGTCGCCACTCATTATATCCCCAAGTTTCATGGTCTCTGATATTTTAATCGTTTCCCTCTATTACTTCGTCGCAATAAGGGTTTCCTCGGAAGCATGTACCGAAGTACCAAATGTTCGTTCGCGCAAGGTCTTGAACTTGTTCTGCGCTAATTTTCTTACGATTTCTTGAGGAACTAACTTTTATCTTATGGCGTATTAAATAAAGGACTCGAAGTTGTACTGCCTGGTGGCTTAATTGCTAGAGCAGCCGTCTAGAAAACGGCAGGTAGAAGTTCGAGTCCTTCTCCAGCGCAGAAATTTTTAATTGATTTCTGTGAATTTAAGTAACGATGGAATAGCAGAAAATAATAATTTTTCATTAATTCCTAATACTTAATTTCTTAGTACCCTTTGTATTATATATTATTATTATTAAAATTGTATTTCTTTTCTAATAGACCAATATATAAATGCAAATCCCCATGTACTGTTATTTATACACTATCGGCGTCTATATATTAGGTAAACTCAAATCAGTAATCGATATTTTATCGTTTGTTTTTCCATATATCATTTTCAGATCTGGAAAAAATATAGTCCCATATATTACTGATGCGTACACACTGGCATCCGTAGAGGGGTTAGATGTTTTGATAACACTAAATTAACAGGAGTCAAGTTCAGTCGATTCGTGTGCCGTTTAAAGAGATTATGCGACATTATTTCATTCCATAACGAATTACCTATTTGAACGTGTCTTTTTTGGCTTCGCACATATTTTCACCCAGACACCTCCCGTATGCATTTGCGTATGTGAGAGCAGTAACGCCCTTTTAGCAACCGACAAATATATCTACAACATACATATCGTATGAGTCCTTTTTGTTGTAATTAGGGAAGGCGACACATTTGAAAGTCAAAGGTTCTCTGTGACTGCGACCTTTTCCGAAAGCGTCGAAAAGCCATTCGTTTTCAAATATGTATAAGTTTGTAAATATTTTTTGTATGTGCGCTCAATCCCAGAGGTTATTAAATGCCATTCCCTAAATAAATGTACCGATAATAATTAAAACAAATTCTTAGGAAGAGATATATATATATAACAATGTATTAAAATATTTTATGTTGTTAATGTAACTGAGTGGGTTGAAATTGCGTAGATACAATTAAATTATTGTAAAGAAATGTACAGAAATAACAAATACGGCCCCAGGAAACAGGAAGATGTGTTCCCTGACCTTTTTGGATTACATCCTGGCCTTAAATAAAGCCAGGATGTAATCTACCAATATTTCAAAAAAGCATCAAGACAAGCTCATTTTAATAGC
The DNA here is from genome assembly GCA_031893035.1 of Dermolepida albohirtum. NCBI lineage: Eukaryota > Metazoa > Arthropoda > Insecta > Coleoptera > Scarabaeidae > Dermolepida > Dermolepida albohirtum. The sequence continues at coordinate 226,835 of JAVIWB010001901.1, read as the reverse complement.
ATACAAATTTTATGAAATCCAATATTTAAACATAAAAACAATTATTTACAAAATAACGAATCCGTTGTCAGCGATTTTAATAAAATTTATTTTTTATACTCTTGTATTTTTATTGCCATTTTTTATTTTATTTTTACTATCAATCTAATACTGCAATAAATACGCTTTTGCATTCAAAGAAGTTAATTTTCTGATCATCCATCACGCTTTTAAAAACATAGAATAACACATTCGCCGTTACAAATCCAAAGCTTTTAACTTAAGTGATCATGAAATCCTTCTAAATAAACTCAGTTCATATGGTCGCCGTTCAACTTTGATCAATCTCCTTCGATCCTACCTAGTTCAAAGTAACTTATCACGGATTTTTTTCTAATAATTTTATTGCTACTTCCGATGTTCCTCGAGGATTAAACTAAGTTTTTTTATTGTTTGTATTATTTGTTAGTGGCTTACTTCTGTAAGCAGATTGTTCTCTTCTTGGATATGTAGATGACATTTAATTCTCTTTGGTTTTTCTTCTGTCGATCTCGTACCTAAACTTTAACATAATTTTGAGATAATGATAAATGTCTAAAGTTAAAGAAAAACAATGGGTGAGTTATACTCGTCGTCTTTCACCTTTTATATCGTCGTACTGTATTGGTTGTATTATAATAATAAATAAAACGCAATATACAGATTTAAGTGATTCGTTTGATTCCGTTCTTACTTCTAAATCTCATATACCAACGTTTGTTCCGAAGCCTTCGAATTTTTTGTGTGAGTGTGTGTATCAATTACTGAGTTCACCAAATATATAGACGTCGATAATTTATAAATAACGGTTCATTGGAACTTGCATTTATGTATTGGTTGATTAAAAAGAAATGCAAATTTATCAATAATATACAATGTAATAGTTTAACTTAATTAAATTGTTTAATATTTATACCATTTTTTTGTAGAGTGGAAATCTTTCTACCATAACGTCTGGATGTAGTGATAGCCCAGATTCCTACTGAGGAAAAACCGGTTTGACCCCACGCATTTGGAAATTTGGAACAGTTACTAGTTATTTTCAGCATTAGATATCTCTGGCAGTCACACTCCACAACAGTTTCTTTCGATTTCTCTCCTTCTTCTTCATCTCTTCTTGTTTTCAAATCAGACTCTTCTGCACGCAAAATTGGCAGCTTTACCATTAGAGTTTTTAAATACTTTAAAAATATTGCGGTAATGAAGATTCTACGCTCCGCCTACATCATGAGTAACTACTATACTGCTTTGATTTTGGATCGTATTCATTACAAGTTTCTAAAATTTCTTTCTTTTATCTTCGATAGAGGTTATCCATTGAGCGGTATTTCTCAAGAAGAATTGTTATTAAGAGATTACATATGCAGAAAGGTATGCTCTTTCTGGGAAAGTATTCGTGAAGCTCTTGAAAAACGTCATAAATTGCTCTTTCATGCTTAATAAAATGCAATTTATTTTGTTCCTCCAATCAATTCGGGGCATGGCTGCACCTTTGTAGTTCCATTTACAAAGTCTGATGTGATAATATTATATCATCCTGTAATTATTGTATTACCTATTTGGTAATAAATAATATTACTATTATGGCGCAGACTTCTAGTACTTCCTCAGCCTAAAACCTGGAAATTTTACACACAACTCGCATATCTATGAGTTTGAGTTCGAACTGTACATGGCTGATATTGTACGGTTTTATTATCCATCATAAAACAAAACTTATTATAAGTTTTACATTAGTCAGACATTACAATCGGTATTATTGTTACTACTTTTTGATTCCAAAGTTCTTTTAATTCATTTGCAAGTCGTAATATTTGCATCACTTGATATCGCTATGTATTATGTAAGTTTCCTTTTGTTTTATACCAATAAATGTAATGTCTGTCATGTTACTAGTAATTTGTTTGTGCGTATTGTCCTGTCCCAGTATGTACAGCTTGTAATCATTATTTTCACGGATAGTTTTTAGAGTGTATTTATAATATACCGTGTTGGTTTTTGCGAGTCGATGTTTGAGTGCAAATTTTTGATGTATAATTTTTGCTACATTGTTGTGACGCTCTGTATAATCTTTTCCAGCAAGAAGTTTAACCTTCCTATTATATGTTCTGTAGTTTCTATGAATTGATGACATTGTTTATAATATTATATCATTTTCTAAAGGTTCTTTAATTATGTATTCTCTAGTTATTTGTGGGGATTTCATTGTCTTGTTAGAACAAATCCTTCTATTTCTGAAGTTGTCTCATTTTCAGCCACTAGTATAATCATTTTTATCTATGTTTATGTTTTGATTGATATTGTAATGAGTCTCGTACAGGGTTTTTCTGGGCCGTTTCTCTTTCTTTTGTTTGTGGTTATTACTTGACTTTTTTTTTTGTTTTAGATTTACCGTTGTGTATTTATGTATGTCTACTAATAGGTTGCTTTATGTATAGGAATGTTTTCGTTTTGAAAGTTTTTTTTTTGGTTTAGTATTTGTATATTGTACAATGCTTGTATGTCTATCATACCTTTCCCTCCTCCCTCTCTGACTGTAGTAATACGTTCCATATAGAGGCTTTAATGTATACGATACGTAACCTTGTTCTATTAAAATGATTCAGCTTTTTTAGTTTTATGTTAGTTATTGTTGTTATTATTATCATTATTATTATTATTACTATTATATTATAATATCATTGTTATTGTTAATATTAACATTGTTGACTGGTAAATTGGAAGTATATGATAGATAATTCATCAATTTAATATTTGTTCGTGTAAATCGTTCGTACATATAGATGAGAGTTGTGATGCAGTTTGTCTTCCCTTCAATCAATTATCAGATATCTTCTGAAAGACATCAAGCAAGAATACCGTTGTATATCATTTAAAATTAATCGTATAGTAATAATTTAGGATTATAATTTTAAGAAATTCCGAAAAAATTCATTGCTGTTATGGTTTTTTTACACAAATAGTTTTTGTTAGGGCAGACTTATTTTGGAAATTTCGGAAAATCGGCTGTTACTTATTTTCGAAGTAAATTTGGATAGATCCGCCATTCGTCGTCTGTTACATCTTTGTAAAGCAGGTGAACGGATGCGTTAGTGAAGTATGCGAGGCTGACTTTGCACCAATTTATATGATCTGCTTCTTCAGTTGGTAATAAACTGTGAGATAACCAATAAACACGTACACGTAAATGATTGTGATGCATATACATACATATATAGATTGTATAGTTTGCGAACTGCGTAACGCTAATGTCGCAGATTTCAATCACTTCCTCAGCCTAATGCTGGGAAGCTTTTCACTTAACCCACATATTTATGGGTTTGAGCTCGGACCGTACGCGGCTGATGCGGTGCTTTTATACATCACGAAATGATAAATACAAGGTTTGTGATGCTTTATCTCTTAGGGGAATTATTGTTATCGTTATTTATATCTCTTAGGTTCTCGCCTATTGTGTATTTAATAATAATAATAATAATAATCTTTATTTATCCAACAACGAATTGCCATTTACAGGACAGTAATACTTGTAACTTAATTTTAATTTTATGGTGCAGAGTAAAAGAAAAAAAGAGAAAAAAAAACAAAAAAATAACACAAAATGAACTAATATCAATTAGCAATGTATAAATATATATAATAAAAAAAACAATAAGTCAAAAGCAAATGCCAAATTAAATAAAATACAGTTCAGAATATTATAAAACGTTTTGAAGCCTATCAAAACTCCCGCACATAACATGCACAGGTGATTTCAAAAATACATTTGTTTTCACCCTAGGTAATTTGAAAGTGGCACAGTATTATGTATTAGACACGGGTACATTAAAGTTAATGCAGTCTAATATCATCGGACAATCAATTTCGTTGGCTAAAAGTTTGGACAAAATTTACAGCCACACATTTCACGGCGACAAGACATTGACTGCATATTATGTTGGTTTAAAAGGCCATCGTAATTCGCTCCGCGCGTGGGATAAATGCTAGTCACTCAATAGGAGATATATTTTAGGAACCTCTTCTAAATTCTCTCAACGCATAATTGCTGGCCCGTGTAGTAAGGAAACCAAACCAGAGACGCATACTTCCACCCGCACCGCACCAAAGCATAATATAACATCTTAAGTACAGCAGTATTACTAAAGTCTCTACTAACTCTAATAAGAAAGCCCAACGATTTTGAAGCTGATGCACAGATAGACGAGACATGCTGACTGCAAGTTGGTTGCGAATCAAATTTAGATATCTTGCAGCGATTGAACAAGTATTCGAAACAACAGTTGCTTGTAAGAGAATATTTAGATTGGGATTAAGTTCATTTAAGACTTTTCATGGAATTGTTTGAAAAGTATTCTAGTAATCTAGTGGTAGATATTACAATAGGTATGTTTTTCACTTTCTGCTTATGATATAGTAGCTGCATCTCTTTGCTAGAGATATATTTATTACATTTCGTTATATACGATATATTTATTACATTTCGTTATATACCTTTGCTGAAGATTATGGGTGTTTTGTATAGCAATGTCAATAATATCTTTAGTATCGTTGTGGGTTAGTGTAATGTCTGTTCTATCATGTATTACTGCGTAATCCGTAAGAATGTCTCTGTTCCAGTATAATTTAACTTTCGCATTTTCTAAAACTAGTTGTAGTCCATATTCATATCGATTAATTTATATTTTTTAACAAGATTTCTACAAATTATTTTACAGATATTGCCATATCACGTTATACGAGGGTAGTTTAACAAGTAGTGAGAATGGAAAAGAAAAACGAATTTTTTAAATACAAAATAATTTTTATTTTTCAATATATTCTCCTAAAAGAGCAATACATTTATTCCAACGGTGCTCCAATGCCCTTATGCCATCTCTAAAATGCGATTCCGGAAGGCTTGCAGAACACTCATTTACGAAGATGTTGTTAGACGAAAATTTCTTTCCACCTAGTGCCGTTTTCAATTTTGGAAAAAGGTGGAAGTCGGAAGGGGCTAGATCCGGCGAATAAGGCGCATGCGGTACTAATTGGAAATGCAACAAGCGTTGTCTTGGTGAATCAGAATCTTTTTCTTTGCCATTCCTGGCCGTTTAGCACGATTCTCAAATTAATTTTTGTAGAAGTTCTGTGTAATATTGTCCGTTTATTGTGGCTCTTTTCTGAAGGTAATCAATGCGCAAAATGCCCTTTGAATCCCAAAAAATTTTTGCCATCACCTTGTTTACCGATAAAGTGGTTTTCGCTTTCTGTAGAGGTGCAGAACCACGTTCTAACCATTGGTTCGGCTGTTGTTTAGTTTCGGGTGTACTGTAGTGTATCCAGGTTTCATCACAAGTAACAAATCGCCTACCAAAATCAACCGGATTCCGCTTGTAAAGGTCCAAACACTCATTGGAAATGCGCGAGCTAGTGAACTTTTGATCAGTCGTAAGCAATCGCGGCACCCATCTTGGCGAAAGCTTGGAAAGACTCAATTCGTTCGTTAAAATGTGGTGTACACGTTCTGTTGAAATGTTTTCCATGTCTGCTATCTCTCTCACTTTGAGGCGTCGATCTTGCGTAATAATATTATGGATTTTTATAATTATTTCCTTAGAAATCACGATTTTGGGTGCTCCAGAGCGCGTTTCGTCAACACAGATTGTTCTACCACGTTTAAATTCATTTACTCATCTACTTATTGTGGCGGATGATGGAGCAGATTCACCTAATGTTTCCCGTAACTCATCTTTTATTTCGGTAGCCTTCATACCCTTAATTACGAAGTATTTAATCACCACACGATACTCTGCTTTTTCCATTTTAACAAAACGACGTGTTGCTCCTTTTTCAATCAGCTGTCAAAAATAAACTAATCAACTGATTTATCTAAGTATCGGAATGTAAACATATAAGTAGCCAACCTAAATTACAGTGCGTTTGTTTTACTAATTAGAGCGCCACCTATGTGTCATTCTCACTACTTATCAAACGTCCTCGTATATTCTGTTTGTACTTAGTTTGTACACGCATCTGTGATATATTCAATTGTTTCTAATGTTTTGTGACATTGTCTGCAAATGTTTATCGCGTTGTTTTGTTTTATAACACATTGACTACAGTTTCTGGTTTTCACAAGTCCACCTCTTATGGCAATCATGAAACCTTCAGTTTCTGCGTAAATATATAATTTTCATCCAATTTGTTTGTGTAATTGTCAATATGTGCTTGCATTATTTGGTGAGGAAGTGTTCCATGTATTATTTTGTTTCTCCAGGTTTCTATTCAATTGTTGTTGGTTATTATATGTTCCTCTATACTCAAATTTATATTGTTGAGACTTAATGGCTTGATTTTGGTGTTTGTTTCTACTATCGTTTTGTGAAGGTGTTGTTTCTCATGGACGGAACGTATATTTTAAGGTTCTTTACTTGCTTATAGTGCGCATTTTTTATACAAATGAAAGCTTTGCCATCTTTTTCTGTGTGTAAGGTCAGCTTTTCTGGCTCAGAATGTTGATGATGCGTATGATGTTTTGTGACTATTGTTCTTACAATCTAACTCTGTTTCTAACCATTTAATGATACCGAATGAGTAAATTAGAAGTGGAATTGCATATGTATTAATTGCTTACCTTTATTTTTAATATTTAAACAAGAGGGATAGATAGACAGATATCCATGTTAGCGTACTTATAGGACACGTATTAAGCCCTTTATTATATTGTATTTATTATACGCTAGAACCTCATTACATTATTTAATATTTTGCTAAGCGGCCAAAACAAGTATCATAGTCTCCAAATATGTCATTAGAGATTTAAACATGTACACAATGATATCTCGTAAAATTATATTGATATTCGCGAAAATATTGAAACGGGTTATTAAGCCGAGCAACATTCCATCTCGAAATGTATTTACGAAATTCCCACCCGAAAAATAATACAAAATAATTCTTAAGAAACATTTGTACACGCATTCAGTATTGCGCGAGCGTAATTTGAAATATAATAGGGACACATTATTCTGTTTCACATAAAACCCGACTCGAATCTGGGAAAATAGAAAAGGCCCCGGGACGGTGTGGCACGGCTATTCAATTTCTTAGTGCATTGCTGCCATCGCAATAATAACTTGAGAACGGAAACGTCTCTGAGTTTGTATGTAGGCATACACGTATGTATGTATGTAGTGTGTATATGTGTGTCTGCGTCAAACTGTTTGTATTTTCAATTGTTGACGGAGACCGAAAAAGAAGAAAATAGGAGAAGTGAGTGGATTTAAAGGTACAGACGCAAGAAGAAGGCCGGGTAGACCACGCCGGTCGATTGTTTAGTTATCATTAAGTATTCATAACACGTTCCTAATAAGTATTCTTTTCGTAATATAATAACCACGATCTATCTCTATCTCTTTCATACATGGAGCGAGACACATAACTCTATATAATGCAGACGGCTTACATGGATGAATATTGATTAAATCGGGGAAAATTACAACCTTTTTCTTTCAAAATATTAATGTACGGAAGCCATTGGAATAGCAGACTAATGTAGTGCATGAGTTTATTGAATTTTCACTTAATAAATTGATATTTCTGGAGCAGCTCGATAGGAGTGGAGAATTCAATCTTATTCGAAATTCTAAATTGAAGTGCCTGCATATGTTTGAAATAAATACGTCGATTATAGTATTAGAAAACTTTTAACTTCCATTTATTCCGATTATGTGCTTGAAAGGACAAAATAAAACCTCAATTTTTCATAGAGATAGTCATTTGCAAGATATGAATAAAGATAATAGTTTCTCATATAAAGGTCTCCCAGTTTTTAGTCTTTTGATTGTTATTTTTTGATTGAATCATAAAGTACATAGGATAGGGTTATTTATGGAATAACACATCGGGCAAATGGCCTCTACGGCTTTGCATGCACATACGCACTCGTTTGTCGAAATTTTCCATGACCATTATGCATAGATGTGGCTGAATTTCGTTGATGCAGCGTTGAATCTCCTCCTTTAATACACGGGTGGTTGTGGGCTTGTTGACATAGACCTGTAATTTCAAATAACCCCATAAAAAGAAATCTAATGATGTTAAATCACACGCTCTAGGGGGTCAATTCTGATGACCAACACGAAAGAGTACACGACCTGGAAATGTCTCATGCAGTAATTGAATTGTTTCACGGGCTGTATGTCATATGGCACTGTTTTGTTGAAACCACATATTGGCCACATCAATATCATCCAATTTCGGTAGAAAGAACTGTGTTATCATGTTGCGATATCGACCACCAGTAACAGTCACTGCTTGACCAGCCTCATTTTCAAAAAAGTATGATCCAATTATACCTCCAGCCCAAAATCCACACCAAACAGTGACACGTTGTGGATGCATTTGTTTTTCGACAATCACATATGGGTTCTCAGGACCCCAAAAGCGGCAATTTTGGCGATTAACAAAGCCATCAAGGTGAAAATGTGCTCATCGCTTAGGATGATTTTGCTCGAAAAATCAGCATCCATTTGTTGATTTTCAATAATCCATTCAGCGAACTCTCTTCGCTGTGCATGATCATTAGGCTTCAGTTGTTGTGTTAATTGAATTTTGTAAGCATGGATACACAGACCTTTAGTGAGTATACGCTGTAGAGAGCTTAAAAAAAGGTTTACAATGAAAAGCTGGCGTCCATTGAGTTTAATCTTCAATTTTGGTAAAGGAAAAATGTTACAAAGGCTCAAGTTTGGTCAATAAGTGGGTTGCGGAGCTGACTATCAAATAAGCAAATAAAAATCAAAATGCCCTGGGCTTTCGATATATTGTAACTGTTTTCCAAGGCCGTTGGCGTTTTATAAAAGTTTCTATGGCGCTGTGCCCTGGTCTGAAACAAAACCTGATAGCGTGTCGTTATTCGAATTTGTTGCCACCCATTTTCAGAACGCGATAGAGAAATATGTTTCACGAAAAGAATTGCAACGAACCTCCAACAAACTTTGGGTAGTACGAATTTAAACATGTACTGAAGACACTACTTTATTTTCACAGCTCGCAGTATGCGTTATTGGACAGCTACGAACTGACATATGCTTCAAAAGACTTCATTACAACAACAAAAACTGACCGTGTGGTGTGGATTTCATGCCAGAGCTTGGATCATATTTTTTCGTTATGAAAATGATCACCATGTTACGATTAATGGAGTTCGCTATCGTGCCATGTTCGAAGACTATTTTTGGCCAGAATTGGATGGACTTAACATCAGTGATATGTGGTTCCAACAAGAGACTACTCAAAAACCCGATATTTCAAACCTTAATATTTTTATTCAGACAGGAAAGCTTTTACATGATGATATTTTCGGGCATGCTACCATGCCAAACTACAAGTCTAATTAGTGCCATCCCAAACATCGTTTACTATTCACTATTTGACTGCATTATAAGTTACAAGTTGAAGTGAATACGCAACCTTAATGCTTTCAAATGATTGCTCTATCAATTACTTCGAGAATTAGAACCTTATAGTTTTGAAGAATTCTTTAATTTATAACTTATGTGATATAAGTTTGAATTGTAATCTGTTGTGTTTTGTCGTTTGCCCTTTGGCAACAAGATAAGCACATTTTGTTGTAAGAATGCAATAATTAAAACTATTATTATTAAATAAAGTAACTACTTTTTTAATAATATTCAATTCATACTAAATGAAAGCAGTTATTATTTGGTAATGAGAATATTTTTTATAACTTACGTAGTTTTTCAAGGAATTTATGAACCTCGAGATACAAATAAAGACATACATATATTCATAAATTAAGTATGAAATTACATCTAATATATAAAAATTCAATATGCATGTATAGCTGTTCAACATGATAAAATATTTATAAAATTCTTTGGTCTTCAATGTGTAAGCAATAGTTAAGAATATTAAACTAAATAAATTATATCCAAAATGAGCGTAGCCGTTTATATTTCGGGAACTGACAACACTGTTAGTGTTGCCTCCGATCTGATGATTGCATTGTGAAGTTTGTCCTTTTTGACAATATATTTACTTTGACAGTAACTTGAAAATTTAATGCAAGCGAAAAAATGGAATTAACTCGCGAACATTTTCGTGCAATTATTTTTCATAACTTTCGGGTTGGAGTATCTCAACAAGAATGCATCGACGAGCTGAATTCTTTATATGGTGATGAAGCACCATCGAAAACTACAGTATATCGGTGGTACAGTGAATTCAAACTTGAACGGCATTCTTTGGACGATGAATTACGTGAAGGTCGTCCTACAAATGCTGTTGTGTCGGAAAACACTAATGCTGTGTCTGAATTGATAATGCAAGACCGTCACGTGACATATCGAAGCACCTCTAGGTATTAGTAACACCAGCGTGCCTAAGACCCTGTATGAACATTTAACCGTGAACAAGCTATGTTCACGTTGAGTACCACATAATTTGACAACAGCTCAAAAACGGGCTCGCGTCGATTGGTGCCAAAAAATGCACAAAAAGTACAATGACGGTGCTTCAAAGAACATTTGTAAAGTCGTCACAGGTGATGTAATCTGTGTGGGTATTTCAAGATACGTTGAGCCTCGATAGTAAAACAACAGTTGACTGCGTGGCTATTCCAAGGTGAGCCAAAACCAACAAAAGTTTCTCCACCATGACAATGCGAGCTCTCACAGGTCGCTTCAAACAATTGAATATTCGAATGGGTAAAACATTGAATTGATGAGCCATCCGTTGTACAGTCCTGATCTAGCACTCTGTGATTTCTTTTTGTTCCCACACGTGAAGAATGAACTTCGTGGTCAACGGTTTTCTACGCTCGAAGTGGAAGTTGAGGTAAAAAACTCATATTTTAGAGATACCGTCTTTACAGTGGCAGCGATGCTTTTCGAATTGGTTTAAACGAATGCAAAATTATATTGATTTTCAAGAAGAATATTTTAAAAAGCGGTAATTAAATTTTTTTTGTTTGCTATTCGAGAAATATAAACGGCTACCCTCGTACAACTATCAAAATGTTTATAGTATTGGTATTCTGTTGTATTAGAGTTCACGACTTTTAATATATTCTTGTTATAAATTCATTATGCTGATGACACGCTGCGCGAGATACGCTTTTCGAATATTTTCCAATCATGTAAAAGAATTTAAAAAAGAATAGAGAAATCGTCATATTACACAACCACATCGATTATTTAATGACTCTTTTATCACTTCGAGGCAAACTTCGAATTGATCTTTGGAAGCTTTATATTTAGTAAGTGAGATATTATTTATACAAGCTGTGTAAACAACGGAGATCCAAATACAAATCACTTTAACACTACAAAGCAAGGATTCGAGTTTAAATATATCGACTGTTGAAATTAAAAGGAAATAGGCGTGCATTATGAACTTCATGCAAATGAAAACAATGATCGGTCTGTTTGGATCACATTGTCTTGAAATTTATAAATAAATCCCACAATTTTATCGAGTTTATAATATAAATTAGTGTAAAAGTGTTTTATTAAAAACTATGAAGTAATTTGATAGCAAATACATGCTGAGCTATATGAATTGGTTTTAAAATAAACATAGAGTTTGTTTAAAGTAAAGCGATGCAAACAGCTGATATATTGCTTGGTTAAATAAAATATTTCCATTTTCTTAAACATAAATGGAATCTACATTTTATACACTCTTCTTTTCCATCACATGCCTATTCGCAATTATGTAATACATAATAAAGACAAGCAAGCATTGTAGTAGTTCGATGTTTGCAACTACTAACATTTTATAAATATTTCTTTGTCCGGTATTTAATTTTACATTTTTCGAAAGCTTATCTATGGTTTTGATATTTTGGCGTTTCCTTTTCCTTTTAATCAGCATATTTCTTTTCGTTTTTACTGAAATATTTTTCTTTGGCACGCGCAACTTCTTTTTGGTTAAAACACTTGCCAGTTTGTCATCACTCTCCTATTTAGAAACTATTTCACTTGAGTTTTTCCTAGACTTGAGAACTAAAATCTCATCTCCAGCGTTGCTGCTTGACTTGACTTTACGACGTTTTGTCCACTTTTGCAATAGGAATCCTCAGGGCTGCTGTCTATTTTGTCGTTGTTCGTCAGTTCGGGAAGAAATTATATATCATGGTCATTGGAGAATTGTTTTTATTATAGAGGGATTTTAAAAGAACGGTTTCCCGAATATTTTGTTAAGAGTAGTCGTCATTGCTGTTAAAATTTTAGGATTTAGTGACTGCAATAATACGGATTACGTAACAGAATCAAATAAAATTTGGTGTCTGACTTTCAACCTGTATTCAGCAAGTGCGGATGTAACCCATGTTCAGTAACAACAGTGTCAGCCGAACTATTTATTTCGCCAATGTGCACTCTACCACAAGAACATGAAAGAGCACCCCTAGATAGTTACTGTCTTTAATTAAGAAAAAGTAAAATAGTATGGGGTGGGGTTTGAAGATTGTTTTGTGTTGTATTTTAGAAGAATTCTACAGATACCAGTGACACTTTAAATATGAAGTATCGCCCACATGGGCATAAGGGATAGAAATGTGTTATGAAACGAAACTGGATGGTCTTGTGTTGAGATGATACGGTTGATATTAGTCTTATTTTATTTGAGTTTAATATTTGTTGCTTTCTTCTTAATTTCTAATAATATTTAGAATGCCAAGCATTTTAGTAAAATATTGCAAAATCTAAGAAAAAGCAAGAACCAAATGAACTAAAACTCAGTTTTACTCCAAACGTACGATGAAGTGTGGCACAATAATTGTTCGATAAATAAATGTAGGTGAAATTTCTATCCGTTTTTTTCTGTTTTTGATTTCCTCTTCTCAATTTTTTCAGTGCCCTATTTTATTTTCAATTTCCATTCGATTCCATTAGAAGTATAAAATGAGAAGTAGATAATTCTAATATTCGATCTTGAATTTTTAAATTATAATCTACGATTTTAAAAGTTTTTTAATTTTAGATAGTCTCAAGTGTTGCACCTTTTTCGTTCGTCATTCTTCGTCCTTTCTTTTATTTTTCATGTATTCACTTTTATGTTAATTTAATATTATTTTTCTTTTATTTCGGTTTAAAATTTCTCTTTTCCATTTTTGGTTTTGAATATGTTTTAAATTTTTGTTTTCTAAATTCTTGATCCTTTATTTTTCTATTCTTTGCTCTCCACCCCTAATTTTTATAAAGGATGCTTCAAATTGCGTGGTTTCTTTTAAGAATAAATAAAATATAGATGGCGCACTGAATTTGTCTGGGTGTGTGGGCATTTAAAAAGTGTGATCTATGACATTTATAAAAATGGCTTCCTGCACGGTACAACAACGCGTTCAAATAGTTGAATTATTTTATGAAAATCAGCGTTCTGTGAAAAGAGTTTTTAGAAAATTACGTGAATTTTATGGTATACATAATCGTCCATCTGAAAGCACTATTGATCGAATTATTAAAAAATTTCAAGAGACCGGTTCCATGGAAGATCAAAAAAGTGAAAAATACAGTCGTAGTGGTCGTTCACAAGAAAATATTGATTTGGCTCGTGAAAGTGTCGCTGAAGATCCTGAAATATCCATTAGACGACATTCACAACAACTTGGACTTAGTGGAAGAACAAAATGGCGTATTTTACACAAGAATTTAGCTCTGAAGGCAGGTTCAAATAACACAGGGACTGGAGCCATTAGATCATTTAAAACGTCGTACATTTGTCAATTTCATCAATGAACAATCAGCTGATTTTTCTCAAAAAATAATGTTTTCCGATGAGGCACACTTTGAACTGAAAAATTTCCGTATCTGGGGTGAGCACGAATTATTCATTCACCCTAAACGAGTTACTGTTTGGTGTGCATTATAATCAGGTGGTGTAATTGGACCTCACTTCTTTGAAACTGCTGCTGGTGAAGCTGTAACTGTCAATGGTGATCGATATCGTCGGATAATAACCGAATTTTTGTGGCTTGAATTATTGATCTAGAGGATATGTGGTTTCAACAGGATGGCGCTACACCTCACTTTGCACACGAATCGATTGATTTATTGGGAGAAAAGTTTCCTGGACGTGTAATCTCAAGAAACGGTGATGTTAATTGGCCACCAAGATCATGTGATTTGACACCGTTAGACTATTTTCTTTGGGGTTATGTACAGTAAAGTCAGGTTTATAATAACAATCCACAATCAATTCCTGCTTTGAAAGATGAAATTATTCGTGTCATTGGTGAGATAGAGCCTCAATTATGTCAAAATGTCATTGAAAATTTTAACAAAAGAGTGGACGTCTGTGGAGCTGCAAGAGGAGGCCATTTGGCAGATATAATTTTTCGCATATAAATATCATAACTGATACTTCAATTAGCAATAAAAAGTTTTTGAAAGTGAATGCAAATTATGTGTTTTATTTATTCTTTAAAAAAAACCGCGAAATTTGAAGCACCCTTCATTATCATTTCCTTTCTTCAATGTTATGACTTATACCTCAGGTGTACGAACACTTTCGTGACTGATTGTATATGCTGCATACATTAATTAGGTTGTTATATATTGCATTTGGTCTTTAATATCCTTTCTGTGTCGTTTTTTAATGTTAAATATATCTTTTATTAATTATTGTTCTAATTGGTGTCGATTTCATTTACTTTTGACAAACTTAATTGCATTCTTTAAAACTATAATGTGTTAAAGCTGATATCTAAGTTCATTTTTTAATGAAAAATTTAGAAACTAGTAGGTTCGAAACGACCAGAAATAATAGTTAGGATTTCAAAGTAAATTAATTTTTCCTAATTAATTATAAAACGGAAAAACAGGAAAAGCTCGTTCTTATAATATTCCAGCAATTTAAAAGCTTATTATAATGTAGATAGAATTTGAAAACTAAAACGCTCGTTGGTTTACCAGATTAAATGCTTTAAAATATGCTTCAAATAAATCGGACATTATTTTCGAACTCGATCGGTATTTTATCTTGTACAAATTCAATCCAGTTATTCATTCGACATACTATGCGCATTTGATAAACACATACACATGCACTTAATGTATACATATGCCGGCAACAAATTTTCTATTGTAATTGCAAATCAAGTTATTGAAAACTTTATTGTTGTACACGTTGGCATTTTGCAATCGAAATACGTTTACTTTTTATTGCTATTGTTGCTGTGTTGCATAAATCCACTAAAAATTTCGTCCGTACTACAATCCGCTTATAAACTGTATCGGTCATAAAATATGTATGTATATAGGTGCGCTTTCGTTTCAAGATGGCCATCATTAAAGTGAAATATCGTAAAAAATTTAATGCGTGCATTTGCTGCAGAAACATTCATCTCGACGTAAGAACATAACATAATGCAGTATATGCAATTGGACACGACTAATTATTTTTACTCATGCATGAACACGCTCGCGTTAAATGGAACTGTTTTAATAGATTCCTATTAACGTAATACTCAGACATAAATTGAAATAAAATAATAATATAATTTAATTACAGTAGAATTTAGAAACCGACGTTATAGTCATTTTAGTATTTAGTGTTATCATCTAGGTTTATGAAGTCAGACAAGACAGAGGAACAATAAAGCATATATTTAATTGACAGCAAGTTGGAATCCAACTAACCCTTTAGAATTTTAAAGCAAAATATTAGCAATACTGTACAGTGACTACCTTTATGTATTTGTTAATTTGGTAGGTTAGGTTATTACAAAACAACGAGGAACATTTAACACCCTAAACCCGTTGCGAAATTATTAAAATTTATTAACGGAGACAATGCTCTGTAAAAGAAACTTGGCGCAGATTACGTACACTCTACGTTATGGTGCATATCCTCACCCAAGTAAATGAACAATTCGTAATGTTGTGAAGACAATTGAATACGAATCTACATTGCTGGATAATCCAAGAAGAAATCCTGTAAGAAATGTGAAAAATGCAGACGATGTTGAAGCTGTAACAGGATGTTCGTGATAATTTGTTTGTTAGACGTCGTGCTCGGCACTTGAACTTTACATATGGATCAACTTGGACGATTTTACGGAAGGATTTGAGTTTGCATCTATACAAAATCCAAGTGGAACCCGAATTGAAACCAGTAGATGATCATCTTCGTCCTGGTTCCACTACTTGGACATCGGGTCAAGTGGCTGTAGGTCCATTTTTTATCGCATTTCTTGGTAAACGATCAGTAAACAAACAAAACTGCAGAATTTGGAATGAGGACAACCCTCACAAATGTGACGAACGCCCTTACATCCGAAGAAAATTGCAATTTGGTGTGCCATTCATGTCTGTGCTGTCATCAGACGTATTATCTTCGAAAATGGCCGAGGGCAGGCTATATGTAAACGTAAATGGAGTTATCGGGCAATGTTATGCGAGTATTTCTTACCGATTTCTTACCAATAAATCATATATTTAATTGGAAGCAAGTCGGAATCCAACTAACGCTTTAGAATTTTAAAGCAAAATATTAGCAATAGTGTACAGTGACTACCTTTATGTATTTGTTAGTTTTGTAAGTTAGGTTATTACAAAACAACGAGGAACATTTAACGCCCTAAGAACGTTGCGAAATTATTAAAATTTACTAACAGAGACAATGTTCTGTAAAGGAAACTTGGCGCAGAATACGTACACTCTATGATGCATATCATCACCCAACTGAACGAACAATTCGTAATGTTGTGAAGACATTTGAACGTTAGTCTACATTGCTGGATAATCCAAGAAGAAATTATGTAAGAAATGTGAAAAATGCAGATGATATTGCATTATTTAATATATTAAATGATTTTGTAAAAGAGGCGAATATAGAGTGGAAAAATTGCGTCGGAATATGTACCAATGGTTGTCATACAATGTCTGGAATCTGGATCTCGACAGTGTATCTGGACGGATTGTATGATTCATAGAGAAGCTCTGGTTTCCTAAGAAATGAGTCTTGGACTGATTATTATACTTGCGGAGACTGTAACTATAAATTTATCAAAATAAAACTTGTGGATGATGAATTTACTGCACTGAAAACAAGAACATTTCGTATACTATTCCATGTTCAACATTTGCGAAATCGAATTTTCTACAGTGATTGCTTTTAAGGCAAAGGCTAGGTCGTAGCTAAATATAAAGAAAGATTCCAGAGAATAAATTTCAAATATTAAATCTTCTTTGGAAAACAGCTCTGTAGGACAGGCCGAAGGGAGTCACTGATAATTATTAAACTTGATTGTAATTTATGTTCGAGTGTACTTTATTGCTTTTCTTTCAGTAAATTAAATAAATTTCGAAAAAAATAATTATTTTTCTTATTGCTTCAATATGCTCGCCTCCCGCATTTAGTGTTACATGGTCCCTTAGGAGGACGAGCCTCATAGATTAAAATTCACTGCAGTAGCGTATAGTCTCACCGGTAGATAGTTCCTGTATATTAAGACCCAAGAAAACGATTTAGAAACACCCGTCGCAGTTAACAATCCACATTTGCGGGGCATCTTTGCGTCACTGGCATGACACAGGCTGATGGTAGTGCTTGCACTTGTTCATCCCCCATCATTTCCTGTGTATTTTGAAATGTCAATGTTAGTATTATAATTTAAAAAACAAGATTTATACATTCAGTAAATTGACCAAAATGATTTTTTGTTTGGTATTTCTTGCAAATATGGTAACAACGAAGTTTCTCTGTATAAGTATTTTAATTTTTTAAATTTTCCGCAATTGATATCTTGTACATTTGACGTACCTTTCGTTTGATTTACTTTGTAACAAAGTGTTTGCAACAACTCGTATTTTCATTTGACATTTTTTTAATAGCGGAATATTTAGAAGTTACTTGTGTAGAATATTTAGAAGTTATTTGTGTTTTAACATAAAATAATAGCATTCGGGCAAATAGAACACTCGCTTATGCTTTAAACTTGAGCTGATGCTTGAAAAATCGGCTTGGCACACTTCATTTGTAAATAACTATTACTTCATCCTTATATTTAAACTAAATCGACATATCTCAAATAGCTCATTGTCTAGCTGTGCGAAATTATTTTAATGTTAGCCAATATTACCAACAAAGATTCATTTTTCATACGAAGTCGGGAAAATACACAATTAGTTATTTGAGTCACTGTGATTGACGTAAAATGAAATTTTGCGTACTTTATTTTCAAAGCAAGATTGACGGAAATGCATTTTCGTTATCCTTCTTTAGTTGTTACGAAATTGCATTTCAGCTGCTCCCATAGTCTCTACGACAATACATCCATTCCTGTACGTATCAAATTGCAATGATTAATTCATCCCGTCCAATATAACATTATCCATTACTCTATGACAACGGTGGAAACAATGAATTTTAGACAGCTCGATATCGGTGTTCTGTTTTGTATACCGTTGATGTTTACATGTGTATCGACTACAGCATTCTTTTTTATTAAAAAGTGATATATGTATATGTATATATGTATAAAACGTAGAGAAACGTTAAAAATTGCGACTCATACCATAAATCATTGTCTATGATCATTTGTTAAAATACACTTGTTACTTGAACCTATATGAGGCGGGATTAAATAAGTAATTGGCTTTTGAAAATAAAGTGATAATAAATCATATCACTACTACAAATATTACTATAGTTGATAGTTCTAATTGATAATATTAATTCAGTTAAGAGACTACTACGGAAGGGCTCACAAAGGGCAAATTTTATTGAAGTCTATTAGAATTCGACTTAAGTTATATAACTGTAGGGAAATATGTTGTTTAATTTTAAGTCTAAATTTTATCTACTGTCATCAAAAGATCAAATTTAGACGTCACAATATATTGCTGAGGCACTGTATCGTCGCTCTCAAGTAGACGTAATTTATACACACCAATTTATATAGATATTAATTAGCTTGTCTATTGTGCGTTACTTTGTGATGCGTAAGAATATGTCTGCTCCAATATATTGAGTTGGCAACTAAGTACTTTCGGTTTTGTAGTATAAAATAAAACACTTTTTTTTTTAAACAAAGAATAGTTTTTAATCAATTATATATTTTCCATTTTGCTCAATGACCTTTTGCCATCTTTCTTTCAGCTGCATGATTCCGCGCTCATAAAATTTCTGGTCCTTATCAGCAAAAAACTGAACCAGGTGCGAGTGAAGATCATCGTCATTTGTGAAAGTTTTACCATTCAAAGAATTCTGCAAACTTCGAAATAAATGGTAATCAGATGGTGCTAGATCAGGGCTGTATGGGGGATGTGGCATCACTTCCCAGCCAAGCTCCAATAGTTTCCCACGAGTTGCCAAAGATGTGTGAGGCCTTGCATTATCTTGGTGGAAAACTACACCTTTCCGATTTGACAATTCTGGCCGTTTTTCTTTGATTGCTTCATTCAGTTTTATTAATTGTTGACAGTAAACATCAGAATTGATCGTTTGGTTCCTTGGAAGCAGCTCAAAAAACACAACACCTTTGTAATCCCATCAAACTGACAGCATGATTTTTTTGGACGCAATTCAGCTTTCGATGTGGTTTGAGCTGGTTTATCGTGTTTGCCCCATGATCGTTTTCGAACTATGTTACTGTACAGGACCCATTTTTCATCACCAGTGATGATTCTTTTTAAGAAAGGGTCGGTTTCATTTCGTCTAAGGTGCATATCGCAAAAGTTGATTCTTTGTGTTCAATGAATTTCTTTCAATTCGTGAGGTACCCAAATATCAAGCTTCTTAACTAGCCCAAGACATTTTGAATGTCTTTCAATTGTTGTGTGCGATACATGTAGCCTCTCCGCAGCCTCTCGAACAGTTATATGACGATCCTCTTCAATTATAACTTTGATTTGGTCATCATCAACTTCAGTAGGCCGACTAGAACGTTGCTCATCTTTGAGGGAAAAATCTCCAGAACGGAATTTTTTATACCAATTCTGACACGTGCGCTCTGTTAAGCAATTAGCACCATAAAGTTCACATATCTTTTTGTGAGCCGCAGCAGCTTTCTTTCCTTTACGGAAATAAAATAGTAAAATGTGTCGAAAATGTTCGTTTCTGCAGTCCATTTAAAATTAACCCACAACTAATAGCTTTAATAAAAATCACTCACTACTTGCTTCTGAAGTTACGTCAATGTGACTAGTATCACGCGACAAACGGTAAAGTACAGCACTAACATACGTTATACAAAAAATAAAGCAACGCTCTCTATCAGTAAAAACCGAAAGTACTTAGTTGCCAACCCAATAATTCAACTTCCGAATTTTTTAAAGCTCTATGATTCGTATTTGTACCAAAGATCACTTGTATTGATTAATTTGTATTTTTAAGAAGATGAATGAATTATTTTACAGACATTGTCATGTCGCCCCTTATATTCTGTTTATGCTAAGTTTGAACACATGCCTGTAATATGTTCATTTGTTTCTGATGTTTTGTAGCATTGTCTGCATATGCCTACCATGTCTTTTGTTTTATGATATATGTGCTTCAGTTTAGGTTTTCACAACGCGATCTTATATGACAATCATGAAATCTTCAGTTTCTGCGAAAATATTATTCATTTTTTCGTTGCTTCTTTGTCATTATATGTTTGCTGGTTGTGATCCATGGTTGTGATCCATGCATTCCTTTGTTTTTCCAAGCTCCTGTTTTATTATTGTTGGTTATTACATACAGTCTGTCACAGAGAAAACCGAACCTTTTAAAATAAAAACAAAAGCTTACTATTTTGGTAAAAATTCATTTATTTTATTCAAAATAGTCGCCTTCGGCTTCAATACAACGTTTTGCACGGTCAATTAACACGTCGAATGAATTTTTTTAAGTTCATATGTAAAGATCTCCTTCAAAATCGCTGTTGACGCCCCTTCGATGTCGGCATAACGCTGCCCCTTCATCGGCAAATGTAATTTGGAGAATAGATAGATATCATAGGAGTCCAGATTCGGTAAATACGGTAAATGGTCGATAGTTAAAATGCCATTTGTAGTTAGAAAATCAGTGTTAGCTTCGAGCGATGAGACGTTGCATGTAACAAACGCCATTTTCTCGATATTGAGGGCGCACACGACAAATGCGCCCCAAAGATGCTTCATAACAAGATAATATACAGCATTGACTTTCGAATCATAAAAACAAATGAACATTGTCTTCACTTTTAACTTCTTTAAACGGCTTTTTTTCGGTCTTTCTTTGCTTGGATGCTTCCATTTAGAGCTTTGACACTTAGTATCTGGATCATATTGAAAACACGACGTGTCATCGCCAGTTACAATAGAATACCTGATGTTTTCGTCCTTTTTTGAGTCTTTAATCAAGTCTGATTGTTAAATTCAATTAGCTCGTGTGGTACAAACCTTGCACAAATCTTTCTCAGTCCCAAATGCTGTATCAATTCCCACGTATCTCAGTGAGGATTTCGGTTTATTTCTGATAAATTTACGCATAAGTTCGATGTTACTTTTCGTAACTACAGATTTGTTACGACCGTCTTTAAATCGTTTATACCACTCATACACATTCGTACGTGATAAACACGCATCACCATACACATCAAATTAAATGTTTCAGGAAACGATTTACGAAGCTTAAAACAGAACTTAATATTTGCTTTCTGTTCAAAATTCAGTTTTCGACCAATTCCAAACACGCACTGTTACTTTATGCGCAATTTCTCTGTTTCTAATGACACAAATGTCATGATATTTTGACATTGGTGAAAGTTCTACCTTACCAACGCATATTTTTTTAGTAGAATTACTATTCTAAAAAAGTTCAGTTTTCTCTGCGATATTCCTCTGGATTACTTCTACTATTATTTTGTGAAGGATGTTGTTTCTCATGGTCAGAAAATATATACTGATTTTTACTTGCTTAGTGCGTATTTTTTATGTCATCTGAGTAATGTAAAATATTCTACCACAGAATGTCGATAATCCGTACGATGTTTGGCAATTGTTCTGCTAAGTCTGTTGAACCTCTATGCCTGACCTTTTTATGAGACCAAATGAATACATCAGAACTGATTGCATAGGTGATAACTGCATTAGTTTTGCTGTTAGCGTTTATTATTATTAATAATAATAAGTACGTTATAAATAAATTTGCACATTTCCTTTTTCTTTTTTGATGGAATTTTGTAATAACGATTGTAATCTTCAATTTTTACACAGCTTCACAAATTAGTTCATAATACATTGACCAAATTCACAAAAACTCTCAACTATGTATATATAATTTGCTAAAATATTACACTGACTTCTGTCTAAGATTCAATTTTCTTGCTTCTTTTATTATATAGTCGTATGATTGGACGAAAATAATCATATTTCGCATGAAAATTTGCCAAATTACTTTCTGTTAATTTTCTATACGCCGTGTGCGTGTAGCATTCTTCCAAACTTATCCGTCATTACGATTGATTATACGCGTTCTGTTTTTAGAAAACCGTGTCTAGTTTTCTTCCTTTCGTACGTTTCGATAAAAAAATGTTTCCGTATAAGTAAATAATATACCTGGCTTGGCATCTTACACGACTGAGCGTAAACATATATCGGCAGGTGGAGATTTTAAAAATCCAGTCAAACAACACGCGATCCTTGGTAGACCCTCCTCCGATACCAGTTCAGTCGAGGCAACCGAAACCTTGCATGTTCGTCTTCACGGTTATGTAGAAGGAATAGATAGTTTAATGCTAATTACAGATATTATGGAGTAATCCGATACATTTTGATTCATAAGCAGATCTTAAATTATGCTAAAACATTTTCTTTTTATTTAATACACTGTATTAAAGTGAAGCAGATGAATGTTAAGATATACGACCGGCTGGTTGTATCATATATGCATAATATACTGTTCAAAACGATTAACAATAGTTGATAATAAAAAGTAGTAACATTTAGTATTTCTATAAACCAGTTTCAACAATTTCAAACAAGAAAACAATACACGGACGTGTCTTAAGATTTATGCACGACTTAAAACGTTTGTCGCTGGAATTTCCAAAAGCCAGCTTCAATACACTCCATGGACTTTACCAAAAAGTTCTCTTCTGTGATTAGTAGCGAAGTTTTGCAATTTCGATTGTCGTTCGAAACGGAACACATAAAGATCTGTTAGAAATAGAAGCTTGGAGGGCTATACGTAAATCAAAGAGTAGACGAACACAACGTGTAGTTGAAGTGCTTGGAATTAGACAAAGTGTAATTTATAGACTTCGGAATCTCTGTTCAGAAACTAGAGGTACTTGGCGAAGACAGGCGGAATGTCGATTAACATCAACAACACCAAAATACGATCAATCCCTGTTGCAGTGCAACTAGTGATAATATTCGGGTATATTTTGCCAACGAAATAAAATAAGTGCAAAAAGTTGTTCATAACCTTACTACCAGGAAGTTTTTCAATTTAAACCTACCCGCTATCTTCAATATTAACTGAGGTTCTAATGTTGAGGTTCGCGAATGTATATGTATATGTAATTATGTGATTTCTTCTATTATGCTCATATTGTACATACGTATCATTATCATTCTAATAAACTTTCTGTTCCTTCTGGGCAACTGTTCTCTGAGTGATCTCTTTTTACTTGAACTTTAGTTCCACCTGTAAACTAGATTTGTGAACTTACACAACCCACCACTTGGTTAATTATTATTTTTAACACTCCTAATTTTAACCTTCTTTTTTATACAGTAATTTCTTTCACTTCTATATTTTCTCTAGTTTAGCTTTCTGTCTTTCCTTCAAACCTCGTTTTCTTTTTCCCATTTATTGTTGTTGCTATTGCATTGTATTAGTCACCAATAGTTTGATTACCTTGTTTCATATAGTCTTTCTATATGACCAAACTATCGCAGAGTTTGTATTGTATGCACTCTTCATTCGCTCATTTTCACTTTGCAGTATCTACCTAAGTACTTTTCTTTTTCATATGTCCAATTTTATTGCTTCCAAAATTAAAGGTATGTTTCAAGGATATATATGACTACAAGTATTATTGCTATTATGTACAATTTGATAATTACTTTCCTACTTTTATTTTTTGTACTTTATTAAGCACTTTTAAGCATAGATTATCTGTTATTTTTCTTGTTTATATTTTCGTATTTATCCCTAATTTTCTTGAAAATAGTCCACAAATAGTCGTGACAAATTCACATAGGCGAATTTGTCTATATTTGTCCCAACTTTTAGTCGTTATCTTTTTTCTTTCTAAAACCCTTATCTGTCCATGCTTTTTTTAATTATATAAAATCCTATATTCCGTGTCTTTTCTTCTAGTCGCTTTGTTGCATTGTTGATAATTCTTTATTTCTGTGTATGATTTCAAGGTTATCGACGAATGCCAAAAACTGGTTTCTCTTTCCCTTTTTAAAACATTTAAATTCAAGAATATTACAGTGAGTAACATAGAGAATTTTATTTTTCAATAATTTTTTATACTACGGTAAGGCACCTAATTGAACCAATTTCATTTAGTTAAATACCGGGAATTTCTATATTTAGAAAATATCATGAAGCAGACTGACTTTGAATGAAAAAAGATTATTTGGCTATCAAAGTTTCCTGTAGGCTGGAGATAAATGCCCAGGTATTTCGACATATTAGACATTTATTGATCTCACAGAGCTACTACTCATTTAAATAATATTTGGACGACTTTGAATTTTAAGTTAAATGTATAACCGTTTAAACCCTGCATGTCTGCATAATCCTGTAGATCGGATGGGACACGTGGGAGGGACCAGTTATAATTCCGCATCCATCGCACTTCATTGTAGCAGCGAAATTACTACTATATAGTGTGCAAGTTCATTAATACATTAGATAACTACATTAAATCAATCTCTAATATTAGTATTTAAAAAAAACGACTAAAGAACTATTTTTAGAAAAAAAAACTATTACAAAATAAATGAGTTCTTTACATAGACTTTTGTTGTGATTGATGTCATTGCTTTTATTTTATAATTTTGACATTCATTATGAGTTTTCAGCAATAAAGATTATTATTATGTCGTAGATTTTTCGCTCTTCATCAACCTAACGCTAGGAAATATTTCACAAAACGCGCATTTTGTGTGTTTGAGCTCGGGCTGTGCACGACTAGTATTGTACGGTTTTATAATGTTTTGTCTGCCCATTTAAAGAGTTATCATAGCTACCATTGCGTTGTTTAAATAACAGGTACTAGTCAGGTCATGATATCTTCTATTGTTGATTGAAAATAGTTTCTATAGCTATTGTTTTTAAACTGAATGCTTTTTGAATGTTTGTGTGTGTATGTGAATTTATTTCTAGAGTTTGTATACAATGAAGAAGTTATTTTGTTATACTTGTTACTAACACCACGATCGGTACTATTTCTACTGCTTATGAATTTAAAAACTCTTTTAGTTTAATTGTATATTTTGCTATTTTGTCTTGTTCTATCGGGGTAATATTAGTATAATTTGATATCGCATCTATTATATAAAATTTCCTTTTGTTTTTTATCAACAAGTATAATGTTTTGCCTGTTACTAGTAATATGTCTAACTGTGTGTATTGTCCTGTCTCAGTATAGTTTATAATCACAATTTTCAAGGACACTGCCTGGGGTGTATTTGTAATATATCATATTGGTTTTTACAAATTGGTGTTTGGGTGAAAGTTTTTGGGTGTGTAATATTTGTGTCTCTCTGTAGAATCCTTACCAGTTAGTAATTTACATGCTTCAGCTATAAGTTCTATAGTTTCTTGGAATAGATGACATTTTGTGCAATTGTCATCTTCTAAAGTTTCTCTAGTTATGTATTTTCTATAGCACTTTATGGCGATTACATCGCCTTCTATTGCTAAAGCTCCTTCTGTTTCTGAAAACAATTGTCTTTTAATAGGATTGCTTTATATGCAGGTATTTGTTTTGTAAGTATGTTCTTATATTTTAGTTTTTGTGTGTTATGTGATATTTGTATCTCTATTTGCTTCTTTTCCGGCCTCAGTACTACCTTCTATGCAGGAAATTGGATGTACCACTGCATGCATATATTATTGTTAAAATTTTTTGGCAATAGTGGTCTCCTTTCTTGATTACGAATATTGCAGATGTCCAACTGCTTATTTAAACCATACTTTCAGCTTCTCGTAAAGTCATTCTTACCATTTCCTTTCTTTTAATTTTTTCGCATATCTGTTAGTAATCAATAAATGCAACCGCCGCCGACTTTCCATAATTATGACTTTCGGCTTCGTCTCAAAACAAATTTTTGATCTGTACTATTCTTATTCTGCCTAAAGCCGCATTAATACTTACCTACCATATTGGAAATCAAACTCGCTTTTATGTACGTATATAAACTAATTAGTTTTATAAAAGTTCTGTTCATGAACTTTATCAACGCTACTCTTGGATAAGTAAAGGGTTTTCTAATAAGGACTTGACAACTTTTTTTCAAATAAAATGCAGACCATTTGAGATATTTCAAAAACTTTATTATCGGGTTGAAGTACAATCAAAACATTTATGAATGGAACTCGACTTCGTTCATATGGCCACCGCGGGCACGTTTGCAGCGGTCGATTCGTTGGACCCAATTTTCGATGACTCGTTAAATCGCACGAACGAGGCGGCCAATCGACTGGTCCATTTCTTGAGATAACACGCTCATCAAACTTACTCTTCAATAAATCGATTGTAACGTGTGCTGTGTGGCTTGTGACACCGTCCTGCTGAAAACACATGTTGTCCAAGTCCATATCTTCCAATTCGGGCCAAAAATAATCGGTAATCATGGCGCGATAACGATTACCATTCACAGTAACGTGACGATCATTATCGTCGACGAAAAACTATGGCCCTATAACGCCGCCGGTATGCAAACCGCACCAAACAGTTATTTTTTGTGGATGAAGTGGTGCTTCATAAAGCACATGTGGATTTTCACCCGACCAATAACGCATATTTTGCTTATTGACGAACCCATTGAGCAAAAAATGAGCTTTGTCACTGAAAATGATTTTGCGATAAAATTGATCATCTTGGCGCATCTTTTCCAGAGCCCAATCCGAGAACGTACGTCGCTTCAAATGGTCCATCGGCTTCAATTCTTGAGTCAGCTTGATCTTGTATGGGTGTAAACCAAGATCCTTACGCAAAATTCGCCGTAAAGTGGTCTGGGCGATGCCCAACTCTTGAGAATGCCGTGGAATTGACTGATTTGGATCATTTGCTACGGACGTTTCAACGGCAGCGATATTTTCGACACTTCGACCAACCCGTTGTCTCACTGGCACGGCAACATCACACAACGAATATGTTGACTCAAATTTTTGCACTAAACTTGTTACTGCCTGTCTACTAGGGCGAGAATTACGACCGAAAATCGGAGTTAACGCTCTTAAAGTTACGGTCACCGACTCCGAATTTCTGTAGTAAATTTTTATAATTTGCAGACGTTGTTCGTTTGTGTACTTTACCATGATGAAAATGTTAAGTTTACTGAATAAATTGACAGTGACGGTTCGACGATTAGTGAAAGGGTGCGTTCACAAATTGAATTAAAAGTTGTCAAGTCCCTATTGGAAAACCCTTTATATTCGAAGTCTATTTAAAAGCGATACGTTTTAACTTTTTGTTTAGCATTTCATTCTATTTGTAGTAGCATTCTATTAGGACTTTCTTTTAGAGAAAAAAATTGGTTAGAATCAATGTACATTACGTTTCAGTTTTAAAGGCGTACATCTACATATTTTAAACTAGTGGGTTTGTAAAGTTAAAGCAACTTAACCGATAGTAATGTAATTGTCCCATCACTAATTCATGTACACATCACTGCATGCCGTTGCAATATCGGAAACAAATACATGTATTGGTTCTTCTTCTTGGAAAACGTTCCGCTTTGTAGGTAACGAGGCAACTAAATAAACTAGGAGATTTCCCAAGAAAAATATTTAAAAATGAATAAGATTTACTGTAAAATAAGAACATGCTGCGAAAATAACAAAAAACGTACTAAAAGAGAATTTACATTAAAAAATCGTTATTTATTTATGAACGGCACTTAAAGAATAGTCTGTTGTTCCTTTATTATAAATTTAAACCATATTTCTTATATAAATAAGAATACTTCATTTAAATGAGATTGTGTATATTAAAGAGAATTGATTAAATACGGAATAAAGCGAGAATTTTGCAGAGTTTAGATTGAAATGCTGAATGAATTTATAATGAAAGTATATGCAATGTTTCAACAGTTATTATAGTTTAAAATTGTTATTACCTAACTCAAAAAATAATCTTCACAGCCACGTTTTTCTTATTTTCGATAGATTACATAATCCCATACTCAAAATTAAGGATTTATTTACAAGACTTGCTTGTCTATAACATTACGGGAGCACTGAAAAGTATCCCAACTGGAGCAATGGAAACCCTACTGGACCTTCCTCCACTTCACTTTGCCAGACTGGACCTACACAGATTAAAAATGCTTTGAGCAAACTTGTAAACGACATGAGGTCACACTAATATTGGTAGACATGTGAAGAACATATGTTTTGATATGTTAACAGGTCATGTTGAAGCCAAGTGCGCTTTCGGTTCTCCATTTAAGGTAATCATTTCTGAACGATGTAAATGTGCAAGAATGCTCCGATATGACATAATGCGGGCAGACCTGGTACACAAATGGATCTTAAAACGAGAACAGCATCGAGGTGGACGTATATTGAGAAAGCTTTGAAAAAGTCACCAGATTTTCTTTTTGGAAATACGCGCAAGTATTTCTTTTCAATTCTGAAATATATGAAAGAAATTAATAGAAAGGTTTGCTGCCATAAGTAAATCCACTATCTTATCGACGGCCAGGCTTAACTAGGAGTTTTGAGAAGCCTCCTATGGGTGCCGGAACGCTGGGATAGGAAACGAAAGGCTTAATGAGCTTGTCAGAGAAGGAACAGCCTCATAATATATGACATCAAGACCTATACTTAGAGTGCATAAGTGCACTATCCGGGCAAGAATTGATGGATGGACCAAGACTCAACATAACGTACTGCCGGAACAGACCCAATCGTGAATATAGCGACGTCTTTATTGATGAGTCAAATCGTAAAAAGATTGGGGATTGTTTTTATTGGAAAGAAACCAGCTTAGAATAATAAAGGATATGTAACACGTCACTCGCCTGTTAAATAATTTCTGAAAAAAATAGCAGAATAATGGAGACCTGGGTTGTAGAGTGGAGTTCCACAAACGATCGACCACATCTTATAAGAACGTGAGGCATTCGATCACATGAGACAATTCATCTATGGGAAACAAAACCTGTTTCATGAAGTAATCTGTAGATTAGTGTAGGGAACAAGAGCACATTATGGGGTGCAATTGGGGGAATGCACAATGAGCCAATGAGGCTGCAGTGCTTCGAGGAATAGTCCAGTCGAACGACTTCCAAGACCAAAAATAGAATTGTTGAAATATATTATTTATACTTTCAACTATCATTGGACACTTATAGTAAATTACAAAAGGTAGATAAATGCAGTAATGAAAAAGTTCCTTCCCTGGTGAAAATTCACTAGCAAAGAGAAGTTAAAACATATTGCAAATAACTACATATAGGTAATAATCGACATATGGTTGATATAAGACTGATAAACGTCGATCAAATGGCCTCGACCCGTGAACAAATTTGTCAGTAAGAAAGAAAACTTGACTAGAAATATTTTATTACATTGTGCACAAGTTTTGGAAAGTAGTAGGCTAATAAGAGAAAATGGCCCAATATATTGCGGAGAAAATAAATCAGTAATTTTATTTTCAAATATTCTATGGCTTCCACAACATGTGAGGAGGAGTATCTGGTATTGACAAAGAGATATATGGTTAATATTGAAAAGATATTGAGGAAAATCTTCAACAGTATGAACAGCTCGAACAAAAACTAAACTTTCATCTTTTAAATACAAATCGAAGTATCAATATAATGAACGAATTTATTCCGTAAAATGCAAAGCTAAGCTGTTCACAAATTTTTGGAAAATAGTAAATTTATAAGAGAGAAAACGGCCCAATATTATTGGAGAGAAAATAAATCTTGAGATCTTGATGAACATGCGTTTCATCTAACCAGAACTATTCAGTCAAACAAAAGCAAATTCTCTTGGGAATATTAGTAATTCCTAAACGTTGACTTTTTTATTTTTCTGTGTTTATTAAATCGATCTGTATTTAAATGAAAGATGATTTAAAAACACGATAAGAAAAGGAAGAAAAAGAATCGCGAATAGACGAAGCGCGTGTCAATTAAAATCTTGTCGACAATAAAGTTGTTCTTTGTTCAGGCATAAAGAACTGCTGGAGTAGAACACTTTCCAAATCGATAAAAAATCGAAAGCATATTATTTCCTGAGTTTTGTGTACAGCATTATTTTTTTGTGTGTGAAAATGTTCAACTGTAAGGTAGACATATTCATTAAAATGAGGCGCATTAATATTAACAATGTAGAGTCAGCTAACTATAATTACGAGAAAATTTCTATAGGATTAATACTACCAAAACTTTTTTTATTAATCTTAAATAATGATGCTTTTATCACATTCGATATAGTCTACCCAGCAGTGCAACAACTTTATTCTAAGTCGGAAGCCGTTGCCATATTCAATTCCGTTTGAAACTATCCTCCTTGAAGGTCTTTTTCACTCGAGGGTATAGATAGAAGAGGGGTTTTATCAAGACTACAAGGACGTTATAATACACACTTGAGGCTTTTGCTGTTCAAAAATTCTGTCGCAATAATAGCCGCGTACAGGGGAGTGTTATTTTTTTGGGAATGCTATTCTTCATTAACTGATGTAAACCTTCTTTATAATAATTGACTGTTACCGTAGTATCGTGTAGAAGCCGATGCATATAGACCAACTCTTGTAACAGTGTTACAATGTTATGACCTTGGCTTTGGTGGCAGATTTTTGGATGGTTGACCTCCTTTTTCTAACTAATTTACTCTATTTCCAGATACACCTAAATCGTCCATAGTTCTTCACATTTTCCTTAAATACAGTTTCCAGTGTTAACAAATGTCGAAACTAGTGAGCACAAATTCTAGACATTTTAAGTGTATGAAAAGGGATAGAAACGGTTCCAACAAATATTTCAAGAATGCTAAAATGTTTTAAGATACGTATACGTGGATCTAAGCGAATGATTATTGCACCTGTATTGATGGTTTCTTCATTTGGCGCGGTAACTGGGAACACAACTCGCAGTTTCCTCGACCACCTTTAAAAAAACTCTTTATGGCACGATTTTTAGAGACGCGATAACAATGTCATAACTTTTTAACTCTGTCAAACTCAAATAAATAATTACAGACAATTGTCGCTTTATAAAATGAAGGAAGCCTACTTGAATATTTTCTTCTTTAGCGTTTTATAGCTAATATCACAGAACTATATTCTTATTTCTTCTTAGCATTCTCATTTCTTGATTTTGACATAATTTTAGGCCATGAAAGCGACATACGAAAAGAGATGATCAAAAGACGTACAAAACTAAATTTCTGTGTCTTTTTATATAGCTAATTACGAAATAAAACTAGCGAGCTAATATTATTTATTAAACATATTTTTATTACTCTCTTAAACTTACATTTTCCATATCAATTTAGTGACACCTTGTAGTAGTAACATTACAACGCATCATACTTACAAAATCTCATAAAATATTCAAGTTCTTTGTTACTACAGACTATAGGAAAACTTATATGTGTGGTACATGCACACATACTCACACACATACTTATATATAATATATATATATATATACATATATATATATATATATATATATATATATATATATGTATATGTATATGTGGGGAAGATAACACGTTGGTAAGCAGCAATGACATTGAAACTCTGACATATTTATCCACTTAACCGAATAGTTCCCAGTGAAACTAACGTCAAGACTAAAACGCTGTCCCATTTCTTATTCCCATAAACTCGGTCGAAAATGTCTTCGTAAATTGAACATTTAGGTGTTGTTTAACCTTCGCTGAATTTGGATGCTGAGTAAATATTAAAATAAAACGACATTTGGGTAATATCTTTTGGTTATCTCGCATATGTGTTTTTTTATTTCTCCCGCGAGAACAGCATGGAAAATGGATTCTTTCATCTTGATATCTGAAAATTAATAAATCTTTAAATCTTTGCAAATTAATTCACGCTAATACATGCACATCTAGGTAATGCGCATATGAACATTAGAATGACGATGCTAGAACAAGATCAGGTAATGTACTACAGATTTTTCAGGATATTTACTTGAAATCTGTATACAGAATGGCATAACTGACAGAATAATAACGTAGCAGTTAAACAATGTGCATTGCATGGATTGTCTTTTAAGCTTTGCTCTGGAAGCAGTTGTTCCACTCGTTTGTTGGTACATTCAAAATTGCGTTTTTGAAGGCATCGATTGCTCTTTCTGACGACTGGAACCTTTGACCACGCAGTCCGCTCTTGATTTTCGGAAAGGTGAGGAAATCGTTGGAAGTTAAGTCCGAACTGTACGGAGGATGGTCCAACAAGTTGACATTTTGTTGCGTTAAAAATTCAATTTTCTTGCGTGCTGTGTGCAAACTTGCACTGTCTCGGTGGAGGATAATTCGTCGTTTGGGGCTAGTTTTTCGAAGATTAGCGATGACTTGAGGCAACCAAATGGTTGCATACCAATCGGCAGTAACAGTTCTTTGAACTTGTAGAGCAATTGTTGGTTACATGACCTGCTTTCGAGGCAAATGTCGCGACCACCTTGATGAAGACACTTTGAGAACGGATGACTTTTGTTGGCTTTTCTTTACTTTGGAACACCCAAACAGACGACTAGAATTTATTTTCTGGCTTGTATGAGTAAATCCTAGATTTATCATCATTGAAAATATTGTAAATTACGTTGACGTGATCTAGAGTTTTTCCACACCAATTCACCCTAGCTGCTTTCTGTTCTTCGGTTTTCAGATGCGGTTTCAAACGGGAATCTAATTTTTTTACACACAATTCTTTATGCAAAACTTTTCGAATTGAGGTGTTTGAAATACCCAATAAAGTTTCAATTTATCGTTATGTCATATATCAATCTTCTTTGATGATCTAGCTCACAGCATCTACATGTAACTGAGTTACTGCCATTTTTGGTAAACCTGCTCTTGGATCGTCGCTAAGACTAATCCGTCCAGGTTCGAATTCTCCATACCAACGAGAAATTGTGGACTGATGTGGTACTTCATTGCCGAAAGCAGAAACCAACTCGGCGAGGCATTCTTGTTGAGATAATTGAAAATTATTAAGAATTGTTCCTTCGCGGTTTAATTTTTTTTAATTTTTCAAGTAACTTCTTAATTTTGACAGTTTGTTGTAGCTACAACGCTACACGTACCGCAGCAGAACTTTGGATTTAGGTTAACTAAAGATGGAGGTTTTTTTTAATACTGACGTTTGATTAGTGGCGTCCTCTATATTCCACTATGCGAAACCTAAAAGACGTCCCACGTAGAATACATTACATAGCTGTGAATGATGCTAGAAAGAGAAAGAGATTAAGTAATGTGCTATAGATTGACTAGGGTATTTATTTTAAATGTATATACAAACTGGCATAACTGACAAATTAATGGCGGAAGCAGTTAAACAACGTGCACTATAGTACATTACATAATTGTGAATTAACAATTTTAACAACACTACGTTGCTAGAAAGAGACCAAGTAATGTGCTAAAGATTTTTCATGATGTATATTTGAAATCTGTATATAAAATAGCATAACTGATGGAATAATGATGAAAGCAATTGAACAACGATTACATTAGTAACTGTCGTGTGTTTGTTGAAACAAAAGCTAGAAAGACCTTTGTGCACCAATTAAAAAGGTCAATATGTGTAAATGCATAAACGAAATAATTATTGCAATTGGGAAGATTGATGTTTGTTACAAACTATCAAAAATCCCACAATATTGCTCTAACGTTCTCACTAGAATGTCGACAATATCTAGTTAAAGTAGATGCATGCATAAAACCATGGCAGCATACCAATTAAACCCTTGCTCATACGCATTTGCTAATGTATGTCCATCTTGAGGAATTAAATAAAGAATAAATACTACGAAGATAACTAGATTTATTACCGAAATACACGATTTCCTAAAAAAGACGTGGAAGAAGTATCACGTTGGCTTTGAAAGCTAACATGTCCCATAGAGGTAATTCTGTTGAAAACTAGTAAAACTATTGTAGTTTTGTGTTTGAGGCTAGCACTTAGGTTATTTAACCCTAATCCAGGATTTATACAGATTGAAATTTCAAGAAATCTTTTGGAGTAGCTTGTAACGATGCCATACTTCCAATAAATGTCATTGTTATCGACGAAGCCAGATGTTACCAATATGATTTGCTAATTAAACGACAAATTTCAAATGAAGGGCCTGCAGATGACCATCAATCATGGCAAATTTTAAAATGGTGTAACGCTGAAAATATACTGAATGCATGGGGAGAACTGAGGAGAGAGGAGAAAAGAACATCGTTATAGTAAAACAGAAGTCTCATATATTTGAAACGATAAAGGGTGTGAAACAGGGTTGCATATTGAACTGAAAACTTGCCTCACTAGTGTTCAATAAAGAAACAAAATAACCGAACGAAACAATATAGGATAGATGACGCAGCAATATCAATACTAACATACACATGTAGATGGTACTGATTAATAGAATAAGAATTTGAAATGAAAATTTAAATATGTTCAACAGCTTGAAGAAAAATTTGAGTTGAAATAAATAAAGAGGCTAAAACGATAATTATAAATAACAATTATGTAAAACATAAAACTAAAGTAAAATAATTTAGGTTAGAACAATATCTGAGCCTTAACTACTTGGAAGTCAAAGATAAGAGAATTTGGAATATTTGATGAGAAAACAAGGGATATAATACGAAATGTGGGCGACAGACTTTTAATAATAGAATCTAAAATACATTCTTGGCCAAAAACGAAATATCAAAACAGACGAAAATGCGAATATTCATGAAAATTGATATATCAATTCCAGTGTTTAGATCGAAAGAATGGAAGGCAACAAAGATCAAAAATAAAATACTAAATAAGGTTCCTCCGGGAGATATAAGTAACAACATAAAACATAAACAACATAAAATAAAAACATTAATATACAGAGGGAGAACACGGACAAAATCATTCCAAAAATCAAGTCTTTGAAAATTAATCCATACTGCACAATTACATATATATACACAACGATACTAAAAAAGTAATGTGCTATAATTTTTTCAGGATATTTATTTCAAATCTGTATATAGAATATCCTAATTAATGGAATAATGATGAAAGCAGTTAAACAACGATCACATTCGTCACTGTGTGTGTTTTTGAAATGAAAGATAGAGACGCTTCTATCCACCACTTTGATGAAAAATTATATCGGTTTACTAAGAAAGATCTAACAATAGTTTGTTTAGAAGTTTCGAATTATATACAGTCTATACAATCTGTTCAGTGGAACATTTTCCTAATTATGACGCACATCTGTCGGAAGAAGTCGTCAACGCTTGTAGTACGCAGATGCACAAGTGATGTGGTTATTGCATTTGGAAAGTTTGACATTTGTTATAAGTTGTCAAAATCCATAAAATACCACAAAATTCCAAATCCTTGCCTATACGCATTTGTGTAAGTGATGCTTGTCCATTTTGAGGATTAAATATAGAATAAATAGCACGAAAATAGCCAGATTGATCGGTGAAATACTCGATTTCCTAAAAAAAATGTGAAAAAAGCATCACGTCGGTTCTGAAAATTAACAATCTGACTTAGAGATCATTCGGTGAGAAATTAGTTATGTGGATGTTAGTACAAGAGGCTAGCGCA
Source organism: Dermolepida albohirtum (assembly GCA_031893035.1). Lineage (NCBI taxonomy): Eukaryota > Metazoa > Arthropoda > Insecta > Coleoptera > Scarabaeidae > Dermolepida > Dermolepida albohirtum. The sequence goes on along the minus strand of JAVIWB010001901.1, from coordinate 190,864 downwards.
TTTAAAATACAGTTACATAATCCTAAGCAAGGATTTATATAGGAACAAAAAGGCAAAGTGATTTTGATGGAGCCTGTGGTTGGTTAACTTAATCACTAAACGTTGATATATAACCCCTTTCCACATTAATTTTTCGTAAATTTGTATACGTCTTTCGACAACTAAGTTGTCATCATCAGCAGATAATTAAGCAGTGTCGCACCTGGAGAACTACGGCAAGAAATACTCGTACGAAAAGAAGTAATTCCGCACACAATCCGTACCGCTGAAAGCCAAGACGCAGATGCAGATGATAAAAAACAACTAAAAACTTGGCAATAAAAACGACACCGCCTTATTTATAGATAAGGAAGAAGCTGCTTCAAGTTGACTAGAATATTCCACTTCATCCACCTGAATATTGCATCATACTATCATTTATTACTTTTAATAATACAGAGGCATATAGAATTCATTTGCAGTACTTTTTCGCAAAGAAATTTTTCAAAAACTTTTAAATTTTACAGTAAATTATCAAAAGGAATTAATAATAATGGTGTTGACATTATTGGTTGTGTCAAGTGATTGTTTAAAAAGGAAGCTACGAACTTGTCTATTAATCTGATATTTTTCAAATTTTAGAATTAAAATTCTGTTAAAGTGTTTAGAATGATAAATTGATTGAGGGGAATTATCCTACACCTAAATATCTAATTTGACATTTTTCGCTCTCCATTGCACATATACAAGATTATTCAAAAGTCCCTGATCAAGATGGTTGTAACAGCCAAATTTTAAATTATTCAAAATTAGAAACGAATTTTTCGTAAAGAAATGGTAATTAATTTTTAAAAGGAGAAAGAAAGGAAACCCAAAAATGACTATCACCGTGGTGTTTAATTAAAAGTAGTTGTTCTTCTAAATTGTGAACGGTAGAGAGCATTCTTCGAAATATTGTCGATGACATGATATCGATTGTTTTAGTTCCTCACGACAAGTCTGCTTTGAAATACTCCTACAATCAATAGTCGGATTTATATCTGGTGACCTAGAAGACCAACTCTTGGGAAAATGCCCATTAATTACACGTTTACTAAATATGTTACGCAATAATGTTTCTACATTATTGTATATGTAGGGTAGGGCAATATTTTGCATAAAACGGTATTGCGAATATTACGATTCTGTAATCCTTGTAGTGCAAAGCCTTGAAGCATTCGAAAATTGACTGCCCCACTTATCATCATATTGTTTTCGTTTGTCCATTTTCTATTTCTTCATATAAACAAGATTTTATTAGAAAATTTGACTTTAAGCCAAACCAAACCATGACATCATGCAATCCTTGTTGAATAATTATATTTAGATTATCTTCTGTCCATATGCTGCAGCTGTGTGTGTTAACAACTTCATTTAATTCAAAGTACACCTCATCTGTCTAAAATTTTTGTCTAGGCATTTAGCGCTATTCTATACAACACCGTATTTTTGCTAACATTTACAAGGAATCTGTTTACCTTGTTTTAAAGTTCAAAGCGAATTTTCCTTTTATAGGATTGAATAAGATCTCCAATCGTTTTGAAACGTTTTACCATTAGAAGTATTGTATGCACTGACTTCGTTTTTTAGAAACTTTGGTCTACCCGATCGCGTTTTATCGCTGTCTGTATTAGTTGGTATTCTTTGCCAGACCTTACGAAATGATTTACTCACTAAGATTCATTTCTCAATCCCTGCATTTTCCAATATCTTCGTGATGCGATGACATATTATTGATCAGATTCATAGTAATAATGAAAAAGGCCAATGCAAATCCGTAGCGACAAAATCATTTTAGTATTGATTAGATCATTTAAGTATTGACTGAGAATTGATGTCGATACTCGAAACCGTAGTATAACGTTTAATTTCAAAATAGAAAAACCAAGTTACCATAGCAAAAAATATGAAACTAACTCTTCGAATATTCATAATGATCTTATTTATGATTCTGTTGTTAATTCATCGTTCATACATTCATCGTTAGAAAGACTACCAAACAAAACCACGACCAGATGTTCAATGGTGATCAAGTTCTATGTTTCCTGTTGAAAGATTGCCCAGATATCTTCACATATCCACTATGGAAATTCGCAAGAATATGCTCTGTACTGATAGATGAAAATCCAATTGTTTTTGCAAACTACAGACCTATAACTATACTCTAAAACTTTCATAAGGCTCTGGAAATGTGCATTTGTGCCTATCCAGACCAACACAATTTTATTTAAAAACGATCAATAGTTTCTAATTTAATATACTTCACCCACTATGTTGCAAATACATTGGATTAACATAGGTAGGTCGATGTCATATATACTGACATCTCTGAAGCTATCTATCGAATAAATCATTAGTCATTATATAAATTAAAATCAGTTGGACTCAGTGACGCACTGTTGAAATTTTTTGGTTCATATTTGCGCGATAGGAGACAATTTGTGTACTGTAATGGGCATACTTATAATTTTTACGAAACTTCAGGTGTGCCTCAGGGCTGGAATTTGGGACCACTTCTATTTTGTCCATATATTAATGATTTGACATCAATTATTGCGTTCAAGAAATTACTTTTGCCTGATGATTTAAAAATTTTTACCTCAATCCTAGATATGAATGACTGTGTCTGCTTGCAAAATCAACTAGAAATATATAAGTTAAATCCAATTATACAAGAATATTCATTGTGTGCTACTTCATTAGCACGAACGAACCTACTCAAAAATTGTGTTTTGTTTGATGAAAAGCTCATGTTTGTCACGTTTGAAAAAGTGGTTGAGTTTTGTTATACGTAATTATAGAGCATTTACTTCTATACAAACAATGAAAACTCTATTTTTCACTGGTTAGATCGACATTTGAATATGCAGTTTTGGTATAGTATCCCTACTATCATGTGCATAAAAACATCTTGGAAACTGTACAGTGACAGTTTTTAAAATATTTATCCTTTCGTGTTGATGGCTTTTATTCGACACAACGTGTTGATTATATGGAACTGTTTCAACGATTTGATGTTACCTTGCTAAAAGACAGAGTCATTACTACTGGTTTGATATTCCCATAACTAACTTCTATATAATGATGAATTCTCCTTAACTCCTTCAAGAATTAAGTTTTTATATTCCTAGGCTGTTGGTCCGTTACTCTACTTCATTATATAATGCACAGTAATTCTTATCAAATATCTTGTACACGTGATATTTATCATGATTCTATGGGAGCCTTACTCACACTGGCAATTGGGGACAAGTAGAAGGAATTAATATGTTTTCACCTCTCTACTTGTTTCTTGTACTTTTTGTTTCTTTATATGATGTACTTACATGTATCAGGTTGTTACATATGAAATGTCCGATTTTGTAAAGAATAAAAAAAAGTCTAAATTTAAAAAATATAAATATTTATTCTGCAAAATAGTTTCTCCATTTACATCAATAGTTTGTTGCCAACGGCCTGGAAGCTGAAAAATTCCCTTTGAAAAGAAATCTAGGTTTTGACGGCTCACATATTGCTCAAACACTGCTATTACAGACTCCCGGTCAGGGAAGTCCCTATTTTTTAAGTGATTGTCTAAACTTCGGAAAAAATGAAAATCAGTTGGCGAAAGGTCAGGTGAATAAGGTGGGTGAGGGAGAATTTCGTAAGCAAATTCCGAAAGTTTTTGGATTGTCTGTCGTGCAACATGAGCTCTTGCATTATCATGAAGAAGTATAGGTCCATGTCTATTGACTAGTGAGGGCTGCAAGCGGCTCAATTTTCCATGCATAATTTCCAGTTCGGCACAATAGGACGCTGCCGTGATGGTTTCACTAGGTTGCAAAAATGAATAGTGAATAATACCTTTACTGATCCACCATACAGTCACCATAATCTTTCGCGGGTGAAGTGATGCTCGTGCATGCTGTCTTGGTGCTTTACCTCGATCTAACCATTGTCCTGACCGTCTCCGATTATCATAAAGTATCCACTTTTCGTCACACGTTACCACTCGATGAAGAAACGGTTCAACTTTCTGTCGATTAGCCAAAGAGGTAGCCACCTCTGTTATCGACGGAGCTTATTGGCTTCCGTTAATTGGTGCGGCACCCATGAAAACTCGAGTTTTTCACTTTGCCAATCGAAGAAAGGTGACGACTAATGGTGGCAATGGACACTTGAAATGTTTCTGCAAGGCTACGCACTGTTGTCGACAGATTACTTTCAACTTCTACACGCAGCTTGTCGTCATTAACGGTGCTACGCGCATATCCACGAGGCTCATTTTCCAAATCAAAATTTCCCTCGCTGAATTTTTTAAACCATCGCTGTAATGTGCGTTCATTACACGTGGTTTCATCGAACGTCTGATTAATTTCTCGCGTTGCTGCAGCTGCATGTAATGCCTTTTTAAATTGAAAGAGGTAAATTGTCCGAATATCTCTTGCCGACAGCATTTCCATAGGCGAGACAAGGACAGGTGTATTAATCTTTCCAAGAAATGGAACAGGTACACACTTCAAAATAAATACCCTTTTCTACAAATACGATAATAATTTTCACCAAAAACCTACACGTCTTCACACAGGTGCGATTCAGTTCAGACTGAAAGAAAAAACGGACATTACATTTGTAACAACCTGATAAATAATTTTTATGTTACCTTATGATTTGTGAAATTTCCTCCAAACCATAATGATATCTGTATGAAACCAAACTGTTAATATGTATATAATAATATGCCCTTTTAAACTGAAAACTTTCTTTTGAATAACTAAATGTGAATTTGTTAAAATTATTTCTACATCTTTCGAAACATCCAGAATATTAAACAAATACGATCCGCTTCATTTCATCCTTTACGAGATATCTTTTACATCTCTATATAATTTAATTCTTGAACGGGCAAACGTACTTTGCGCTCGAAAACGAATAAGCAAGCGTATACCTCCCATCAAAACATGAAAATGAACACAATCAATCATGCCGGCAGATATTTCGCGTTCCTTAAGCGTGTTTTTTCTTCCAGTGTTTTGCCCATTATCATCCGCTCTGCTACATTTGACGAGGTAATGTAAGATTTTATGCGCAAAGGAACGGGAGAAACTGTAACGAACATTATCAAAAAGATGTACGCACACAATCGCAGGCACATAAGTATCGCAGGACTTTATTACACGAGAGAAGGGCAACAACGGCTGCTTATAAGAAGAAAAGAAAATGCCTTTCTATATTCTGCCGTTCATTTCGATCACCGTTCCGTGAAATAAAATAAAAAAGAGGGTCGAGAAAAAAATCAAATACATTAATTTCAAGTCCACTAGCATTATATATATATATATATATATACCATACCATATATATATATGTATTCCGAGATCAGATTGAATGGAATTGGCCGCTTATTGAGGCAGAAAACTCGCCTGTGTACTACCGTCATTGTATTCTTTAAAATTCTTCTTCTAGAGCTCTATATCTTGGTAGAGGTAACTGGCAAGGCAAGCATCGATTCTGCAAAACAGGTCCATGTTAAGCTAATAGAGTAAATAATAAAGCGTACTCCTCTTTAATAATAATACGTCATTATTCAAACTATTTACAAAAAGAACAAGTAGAAAAATAAATATAACGAATCATAATATGATGGATTGCGATATAATATTAAAAAATGCAGTGAACATATTTGAACCTAATTCCTTTCATTTAAATAGTGTTAATATAGTTCAGGGTGATTATGTTACGAGGGGAGATAGATTTAACCTGGCCTTTTTAACTTTCTAGTTCTCTGTTGTGGGTTACTTCTTTTTTTGCAAATCGTTCAACTGTAGTAGACCCCAAGGTACAGCAGATTTATTGGCTTATAGTACATTGTCCCAATCTGGTATTCCTGTTTCTTGACCTAACTTGTACAGAACTGGGACAGTTTGGCTGTTGTATTTTGTCGGGTTTACCTTGAGTTACCTATAGATGGCTTGCTTCTTGTGAAGTAGCCCCCCACATTCTTGCAAGATGTGGTTGACCATTTTTGAAGCCCTATTGCACAATCTATAGCTTAGGTGTATTATATTTCGCAATTTTATTTAGATTGAGAATTGTTTTTAATTTAAAAACGAATCGATTTGATGCACATGAAAATTAAGAAAATAAACGTTTGGACGTTACAAATAGTCCTAAGAGCCTTCATTCGACTGAAGAATCTTAGATAGATGAAACGCGTCTCAATCAAGATTTAATCGACAATAGAGCGTTCTATAACTTGTCATTCAGTCAAAGCTTAGGTTTGCATTTTATAGTATAAATTAGTGCACCGTATTTTACTTCATTCAGATAGTTTCAATTCTATTCGAAAGATCGAAATATAGTTTTTGTTCGAGTTCCTATGCTGCTGAGGATTTTCCTCAATATTTCTTGAGTATTAATATTACTTGCCTGTGTCACTATCAAATATCTTTCTATATATGTTATGGAAACCAAAGATTATTCGCAGATGTGTTAAGTGATTTATTTTCTCTGGAATATTAGGCTGGATAAATTCAGCCGTTTTCTCTTATTAATCCAAAATCTGTGCACAGTGTATTAAGAGGTTTATAACAATAGGTGGACGCTATTTGACCAGCGTTTATCAGTTTAATATCATCGATATATCATTTATAATCCTAAGCCAATTATTTGCAACAGTTCATGACTTTATTTTGTCGATAAATTCTCGGTAAGAAATGAACTTCTTTCATTACTGCGCTTGTCGACTTTCTTGGTTGTCTGTAAGTGTCCAATAGTACTTGAAAGTATAAATAATATATTTTAACCCTATCTTCTGCTGGGCTTCCGGGCTAGAACTGCGTCGGCAGTTATACCAATGTCGCGGTTCCAGCCCGGAAGCCCAGAAGAGGATAGTATGGACCACGACCGTGGAAGTTTACCTACCAAATTAATATATCTTAACTCTTCTATGTTTTTCCTGGAGATCACTCGACTGTAACGGTCACCGAAATACTCTAGCTTTATGGGCTCATTTTCTATTCCCCTAATATATGTATGTACCTATTGTACCCAATCGAGGTACTCCTGTCCCTCATATTAGTCTGTACAGATTCGGGGCAGGTCAGCTGTCGTATGTTACTGGATCTATCTTAGGTTGCCTATAAAGAGCTTGTCTCTTGTGATCGAATGTTACACATTCTTGTAAGATATCGAACGTTTTTGTACCCCCATTGCATGATATGCAACTAAGTTCTCCATATACGTGCAATTTTGTTAGGGAATTGTCTGATGGGCGCATGAACTGTAGATATTCTCCTATTATTCTAAGCCGGTTCTTCCCAGCGTAAGCAATTCTCCAACTTTTTACGGTTTAGCTTGCCAATGAAGATTCTCTCATGTCCATGTTTGAGCAATTTGATGAAATAAAATTTATCTACTTTATCAACACACTGAGAGAACTCAAAATACGATAGAGGTTCTCTCACAGAAACTCGCAGTATTTATTAATCTCTCACCTAGTAATTTTCATGATAGAGTGTAAAAGAGGAAATCAAGTAAACATATTATTGAAGGTTTCAAAAATGCAAAATATCTGTGCGTTATACTGAAATTGTAATAGCTAATTACAAGAAATTCCTCACTCGATGAGCAGCAGCATCAGCACCATCGACTTGAAAGTAGCAACAGTAAGATTACTGACGAACTTATCAAGAGAATAGCCCTTTCTGGGGCTTGACGATATCTACATGGCGCAACTTTTAAAAGAAGCAGTGGACAGATTTTGGCTGTGAAAATCTTATTAATAATTATCGTTCGGCGTTTTGCTTATGTCTGTAATCACTTATGGGTTGTATTTAAAATTACTTCAAAATGATCAAGACCCTCATGAAGCCTATGGAGAGCAAAAATTGTATTTTGTTCATAATAATAATAATAAAAATAACTTTTGCACAAGAAATTATTACCAGGTTATTAAATAAGTTTTGTCGTTCGGTAGGAAAAACACGATTTCATGGTATGATATACATTTTATTATTCAATATAAATTCTCTGAACTTCAATACAATTGTTCCAGTGATCTTTTAATTTATGGATTCCATTCCTGAAGCAATAATCCGGAAGACTGTCGAAATACGCTTCCACAGCTACTATTACCTCTTCGTTCGATGACAATCGTTTTCTACGCATAAATTTTTTGAGACGTAAAAACAACCAGAAGTCAGAGGGAAAATCTGGCGAATAGAGTGGGTATTGCAATAATTCGTGCTTTATTTCACTGATTTTTGTGATGGTTTTTTGAACTGTATGTAGGAGTGCTTTGTTTTGATGAAAAATGATTTTTTCTTCTGTAAATCAGATTTTTCTCAGAAATTTTTACAGCCAGCTGATCCATAATATTAGAATTATAATCTAGGTTTATTGTTTTACTAGTCTAGAGGTAATTCGTGAACAAAATTCCTTTTGCATCCCCAAAAACAGATGCTAATACCTTCTTGGCCAGTTTCTAGGCCACAACTCGCTACGAATCCAAAGAACCGGTTTCACACCACCCCTTAGCCTCTTGTTTTATTTGAGAATCATTACGGAAGACCCAAGTCTCATCTACAGTGATGAAACGACAAACAAAATCGTTTTTATTCTTTTTAAAACGCTTCTATTGTTGCTGATAAAGTTGCATTTGAATGTGTTTTTGTTCCATTGTTAACAAATGCGGCACCCATTTTGCACACAGTTCTCTAAAACTCGAAACTTCAGCCAAAATATATCTCACACTACTTAATGAGATGCCTAGGGCTTCTACTAAATCTCTCTCGGTTAATCGACGATCTTCCAAAACTATATTCTGTATTTTTGCTTCGATTTCTGGTGCCGATGCACTTTTTGGACGTTCTTCATGTGGATCGTCTTGTTCGGCCACGTTTAAATTCAGCAACCCATCTTTCTGCTACTTAGACTGTCAACAGTCGTTCATGAATTTGTTTTTGTACTACACCTACCAAAAATTCAAATTTGATCACTGTACGATATTCAATCTTTTCCATTGAAAAAAAATATTGTGACACATCAACTTTGAACACCTGTAATAGAAAATATTAAATGAGGAAACTTCAAACGTATTCATAAAATAGTAGTAGAATTTTTAGAAATAAAACAACGAACAATATAGAACCATTTCTCATCGAATGACAAAATTTATTGAACAATCGAGTTTTAATCGTTTGTGATTTAAATATATCTACCTTTACTGGGTGATTGGTTTTTCTTTGTCACATATTAATAAAAGAATATGAAGCAAAAGTAAAATGAAATAAAATGAAAATAAATACAATATCTTCCGCAACATTTTCAACGATTTTAGCCTCGTAAACTGTATAGTAAAAGTGTACCCAGTAAAATATATATTTATTTCTTTTAAATTTGGCGTCAAATTCTATACCAATCCCAAAGGAGAAAGCCATAACTTTTTAATGTACGGAGATACGAGAGCAAAGTGAGAATTTTGGTAAAAATAGGCGCACACACACAATTGCAAATTCTAAGATAGCATTTGTCAATATCATGTCATTAAAACATTAAAACATTAAAATTTTCAAAAAAAGGTCGTCTTGATATTTATCAAGCTTTTTTCATTCATTAGAAGCCTAATTCATGGATTTTGGATATATTACTGCAAACATAAGCATCGTTTCATTGTATTAACTAAAAAATATCTTTGTTTTGCCAACTGCAATTGTTTCTACTTCAAATCGTTCCACTTACTCTTTTTCCACTCAAAACTGAACTAAATACTGTTATTTGGTTCAGTTTTGAGTGGAAAAAGATTAGAAACGTGGAAATAAAGCTTGATAAATGTTAAAACGACCTTTCATCGTCGATTAGAATGACTCATGAGCGGTTTACTGATTTCCATTATGATCGTGCGATATAATCCATATCGACTACTTTGAAAATGGACAAATAATTAACGCCCAATATTATTCGTATATTAGACCTTTTCTAATAAATCGAACGATTTGAAGTAGAAACAATTGCATTTGGCAGAACAAAAATATTTTTTCAAGACAATACAACGATGCTCATGTGTGCAGTAATATGGCAAAAATCCATGAATTAGGCTTCTAATGGCTTACACATTCACCGTTTTGTCCAGATTTAGCCATCTGTAACTGTCTCCTATTTTCAAAGTTTAGCAGTGGTTCGCCGGAAAGAGGTTCTGCTCTAATGGGAAAATCGTCATTACCTGCCTGAATATTTCGTATGGATAGTGAAACTATATTATTCTAAGGGAGCAAAAAATTGTTAGAGTAAATGTATTGATACATTGTCTATGTTCAAAAGCAAATACTTTGTGATTGAAAAAATGTGTCTTTCTACATTTTTACCAGATTTCTCACTCTGGTCTCGTATGTAAACCATACTTAAACATAATTCATTAGGTCGCTACCACTTTATAGACTCTTTCTTTGATAATACTCGTAGATCAGAAGTAATTATTTCATATTTTTCAGTAATGTCTTCTGTTCATGTTCAGTTCTTATTTACGTCGTACAGTCGTAAAAATGAATGATAACATAACTGTTAAATGTTACTTTCGCACCATTAACGAATTTCAACGCTCATAGAGCGATAATTTTATTCATGGCTAGTTAGTCTTAAAGTATACGGCAAATGGCGGAATTGGAAAGAGTTGCTTCCAATTCTTATTAAGAAACATCGTACCAAGTATGATTATTTCGCAAGGTAAACAAGCGTAAGTCAACTCTCGAGAGTTTTGTTTTAACTATAAATCTGTTTCTAAATCTCATCTTACAGAATATGAAGAAAAAGTTATGCAAAGGTTATGGCACCTTGCTACTTAATACTGGTCCAATTTGGATATTCGTCGCATTGTACTACTCGTTTTAGTATTATTCATACTTTTAATAATACTACAAGCCTAATTTTCGTTCCATTTTACTATATTGGATAACATGGTGCGGTAATACCTAGTCAAGTCATAAATACTGGTACACAACTGAACGCACTCATTACGAATGCAACACTTTGCGCATCCATTTCGTATTGATTGCCATTTGACAGTTGACATTCATGCTTCATTGTGACGTAAAAAGTTTTTGACATTAATTGTTTACAATCATGAAATGAGGCGACATCGAAAATAGTGTTGTTGCAGTTGGCCTACTAAAATGCAACATGGAAAAAGGTGATATCTTTAGGGCGTTGTGACCGCTTGGAATCACTCGCAATTTTGTATATCGTGCTGTGAAGTTGTTTGAGGATACTGGTGAAATACGAGACCGTCAAAGATCCGGCCGTCCGCGCACTGTGAGAACTCTGAAAGCGATCAAAGCCGTGAAGAAACGAATCGATCAAAAACCGCTGCGAAAACAGAAAATCTTGTCGCGGGAAATGAAAATTTCGCAAAAATCCATGTCTCGCAATATCAAAGAAGATTTGGGACTCAATGCGTACAAGCGACACACGGGACACCTGCTCACGGCCGCATTGAAGGAAAAACGCAAGTAAAAATCGAAAGCGTTACTCAGCCGGTACGCGAAAAACGCTCACAGACAAATTCTGTTTACTGACGAGAAAATCTTCACCCTAGAAGAATCGTTCAATAAACAGAACGATCGTATGCACGCTCGGTCATCCAGAGAAGCATCCCAACTTATCCCGAGGATTCAAAGAGGCCACCACCCCGCATCTGTAATGGTATGGTGGGGAGTGAGGTACGATGGCGTTACCAAGCTCCATTTTTGCGAGAAAGGAGTAAAAACATCGACCAAAGTATATAAATCGACCGTCTTGGAACCCATTGTGAAGCCTCTCAACCAATCGATATTCACCAATAAACCATGGACTTTCCAGCAAGACTCTGCTCCAGCTCGCAAAGCAAAAACAAGTCAACTGTGGCTCAAAAGCAAGGTTCCGGACATCATATCAACGGATGATTGGCCAGGTAGTTCAGACCTCAACCCGTTGGATTACAAGTTGTGGTCCGTATTAGAGGGCATGGCTTGCTCTACTCGACACCCAAATATTGAGTCGTTGAAGCGAGCCCTTGTTCGTGCAGTGGACAATTTCCCCCATGCATGAAGTTCTTGCGATAGATGAGTGGCCACATCGTCTCAAGTCGCGCTGGAAGGCAAATGGAAGTCATTTCGAATAAGTATATTAATTCGTTTTCATTTGGTGTCGATTTTTCTGTGTACCAGTATTTATGACTTGACTAGGTATAATTTTTGTTACATATATAATCAAGTATATTGAATAGATGAATGCGGTTGAAAAAAAAATAATTTCTAAAGCTATCGCTCTTCCTTGCGAAATTTCGCTTTTTTTGACGATTCACTTACTAATTTTACAGATTAAACCAACCCAAAAATAAATATATTCAAACGAAGATTTTATTTTGGATAGAAATAATCCTACATATGTCCATTAATTTTCATTTCTTAAAATAAGTATATTTTTCAAGGAATTTTGTAAAATGAAACCTGAGTACAATCCTGCTTTATATTTATTTGAATACCTGTATTTTCTAAAATATTTCCACTAAACCAAGTCTTTTCATCATTTCTTTGTAAAGTTACATACAATAAAAGATCCGTTCATTTGCTTCCTTTTCCCAAGACCGGTCTGCCGTTTGTGCTTGCGTATTCACTTGTTTAAGTAACCGCTGTAAAATTGCGAAAAAGCGAAACTTAAACTCGATGCGTTTGTTTCCTTCAAGCATGTAGCTTAGCATCTTTCTTGTATATATTTCTTTTCAATGACTTGACAGCATCACGTATTGTTGTCGTTGTTGCAGTAGACACAACATACATGTACATATATCGTGGGTGTACACACGTCTCTTCCTTTTTCGACTTCTAAGAACTTAGCGTACACTCGAGACATGTAATTTCTTTTTAACAGACGAATAACAATGGTGGGAAAGTTCTGTTTTACCCTAGGTAGCTGAGGTAGGAATACGAATCCATGCTCTGTCGGTCATGCATGTAACAACAGAAAATAAATTAGTTTTAAGTAGTGCTTTTATTCTTTATACTTACAGATTATTAGTTATAAGAAGTATTTAATTACGTCGTCAAACATGTGTCGTTGAGAAAGACTAGTAAACTACATAAAATTATTGAATGAAGAGTAGAAAATTAAAAGATTTAGACTGCCGTGTTAATAAGAAATAGGAATTAATCTTCGCCCGTGGTAAAATTGTATACCTCAAATAAAACTAGTCATTATATACATACACATATGATGACTGTTTTGTACAATCAATAAAAAAAATCTTTTATTTTTATAGTTTTATTTCTTTTCAAAGTAATGTTGAAGAATACATTTTAGCTAAAGGGGCTAAAATGTGTTTTTGTGTTTTGTTTAAAAACACTTCCAGAAACAGATAGGTTTTAGACCTAATAGAGGAACCCAAGCTGCCATATTTATTATAAAAGAAGTGCCCAGTCTTCCAATAAGAGGTTTCATTTTGACATGTAAAAAAAAACGAAAACGAAAACAATATCAGCCAAAGTTAAGCTTGCAGGACCATATTCTTTTCATGGAATTTTCCATCACCAATTCGCACATTTACGGCTATATGTCCTCGATAACTTCACGAATTCCATCTTCGTGGTCTTGAATCGATTGTGGGCCATTGGCATGGACCTCATCTTTCACGTAGCTCCCAAGAAAAAAGTCTAAAAATGTTAAATCACAAGATTTTGGTGGCTAATTGTGGTCGCCTCCTCGAGAAATCACACGGTTAGGAAACTTTTCACGCAAAAGAGCGATGGTGTCGTTACTTGTGTGGCACGTAGCGGCGTCTTGTTGACAGTAAACGTCGTCCATGTCAATATCTTCCAATTTCGGCCATACAAAATCACTAATCATCGTTAGATAGCGCAATCCATTCACCGTAACAGTTGCTCCAGGCTCGTTTTCGAAAAAGTAAGGTCCAATGACCTTGCCAGACCAAAAACCGCACCAAACAGTTCCACAAACAAATGCGACAATTCTGCTTGTTAACGTAGCCTCCGAAGCGAGAATGAACCTTATCACTCAAGATGATTTTTCGATGAAATTTCGTGTCACTTCGATTCATCGCATCACTAACTTGTCCAAACAGCTCAAATTTTTCCACTAGTTTTACAATTGCTGACCGAGAAAGTTCTTCGCGGCGACCCAAAAATGCTTTAGTTTTGCGAACTGTGATCGCAAAATTTTCACCATTTTTGTAGTGAAGCGTATATCATACCATTATTATTAATGGCGTAGTTTTTCCTTGTCATCTGTCAAGTAGTTACAGGTTGAGTCATGACAATTATTAAAATGGCGGGCTATTGAAAATGAAATGTCTTATTGGAACACCTTTTATTAGAAAAAGCACTGCAAGCGTCTAGAAATCTGAACATCTAACTTATAGATTTAAAAGAGGCCTTTAACACAATAAAGGTTAATGACGTATAGAGCGTCCTAGGAAGAATAGGTATAAACCAAAACATAATTAGAAGTATCAGGTGTTCATAAAAGAACTCGAAAAATTATGTTAGAGCAAACTATAGGAATCCAAAGACGCTAGAAGCAAATAAAGGAGTAAAACAGGGATGCATACTGAGGTCAACACAATTATCTTTAATAATAGATGAAGCAATAAAAGAAGTCAATAGATAAGATGGGCTAGTGGAAGAAAATTTAGTAAAAATTGCTTAAATATGTTACATGGATGATATAGTGATATGGTGATATACGCAGAAAACAAAGAGACTGAGTAAAACTTTTGATATCTAGATTTATGCAACAAAATACTCCAAAAATATAGTATGGAAACTGTCTCAGAGAAGACCAGAGTTACGACTTTGAGCAAAGAAAAAAGAAATTTTTAAATCTTTCGGCATTACTGTGTCGTGGCACAGGGTTTGGTTGATAATAATTTAGATACTTTATTAATGCTGCGATAACTTTCTAATCAATGTCGGATATAACCAAATATCACTTTCCACCATGAAGAAAATGGCAGAAATAGAAGATAGTGCTAAGTTTTTCTTAGAGATTGTGCTAATAGTCGAATCTCGCTGCCCATCATATTATCCTCGTTATTTAATACATACTGTTCGGTTTTTCGAATAAGCGACTGATCTCAGATTACTTTAACTCGGGAATCACACTTCACTGGCAGGCTCTTTCAGCCTGATTTGCAAGCAAGAATTGGCTAACGGAATAGAGGTAGATCGCTTAAGTGACAAGTTGAAGGATTAACTGCAATTAATTGCCCCTGAAGATAGTGTTTCGTTTTCATCAATAATTTAATTATTTTGTCTTTTTACTATTTAATATAGTAATGATGAGATAAATTCCTCAATTAAGAACTTGAAAAAGTCATTAATACTATCATTGTGTGAATTACATTATATAGTCCAACCTTCGGTCTTCATTGCTGCATTAGCATAAGAAAACTCAATCGGGTTTATTTTGTACAGATAGGCCGGATATTTTCCATGACCAAATTTTAGACTTATGACTATAGTACAGTAGTAATGTCTAAAGCGGAAATCCATAATAAGCATATTGAACCATTCTTGCAGTTCATATTTCTTTCCATTATGCATTTCGCTTTCGTTTTAATATGATTTCCTTTGATAATTGTATTAAATCTGTTTCACAAAATGCAGACTTCAAATTGTCTGCTATTTCATTTGTTTATTATCCACAAAAGCTTTTATTTTCAAACAGATTTGTTAAACTATGGACAATCTCTATTACTGGATACATATGTTTGAGATATTTCCTATATTTTATTGTTTTTAGAACTTTTTCAAAGTCTAGCATCATAACCAGATGTTTAAACTTTGTTCAGCTTCCATATTTTATAACCTCCAGAATGGCCTCTGTTGTGAAAATACCAATTTGTTTGAATGGACTGTCCGAATCGTATATATATATGTATATATGTATAACTAGTGCAGCCTTCAAATTGCCCGTAATAGGTGCATATACTTATCTGTTCTGATTTCACTGACCAGTAAAGTTAGGGGAGAGTCTATCTTATGAGATTAGTTATATTGAAAAAACGAGATGTTAAATATTAGCGGAGAATATGCGATATCGATAGTTAGACATAATTCGATAGGCCGATGTTGGCGTGTCTTTTTCTTCTAGTATCTGTTGAGTAGATTTTCGCTTAATAGCATGTTTACTTATTTAAAATCATTATGATTATTCCATAGATTTACCGCATCCCTCAGTATTTACGACGAAAAAAACAGGGCATCCTGTGCCCAAATTTCGAGAGTGTTTACGTTTCTTTTCAAAACACTCTGTATCAAGCAAATAGTAAATATATGAGGCCTATAATACGAGAGTGTATCGTAATGTTCTAATTATTATTAAAAAATTAGAAAAATGGAAACTTATTTTCGTTTGTTATTCATAAGACTTCTCTACATAGTCACTGTTCAGAGTTGTACATTCCTTCCAGCGTTGCTTGAGCTTTCGAAGATGTCAATGTAGAACTCAACAGATTGCATCGAAAACCATTGTTCGATATCGTGAATGACGTTATTTGTATTATCAAATCTCCAACTCCGAGTTGTGAAAATCAGAGAAAGTTACCTGGGGCGACATCGGGAGAATAGGGTTGATGAGGAAATATTTCAAAGCCCCATCGCTTCGATTCCTAAACCGCACCTCGAGATAAGTGAGCAGAGACATTGTCGGCAAAAAGACCTTTGGTGATCATACAGCTGTTTCTTTATCAGAGTGTCATGCAATTTGTCCAGCAGTGTCCAGTAATAGGTACCAGTGATGGTCTGACTTTTGTCCAAGTAGTCTGTTAAGATGACTTCGCGATAGTCCCAAAACAAACAGCACGACCTTCCCAGCAGACTTCTGCACCTTCCTGAGGGGAGATGAGTCGCCGTATTTCCACTATTTGCCCATTTTTTTGGTCTCTGGATCATATTGATATATCAAACAGTCATCTATAGTTATCAGACAACCAGAGAAGTTCTCTTCGTCTTGCTCCAAAAGATCAACATCTCCCTTGACAGATTATGTTGTGTTTACTTCCGAAAATGAGTCAGTAATCGTTGAACTCGATGTGATGACACCTTTGGCATAGGCATAGGCTTCGTGAATAATTTTTCACAAACCGCTGTTACTAAGATCAATTTCATTAATGATCATTTGGGTTGTTACTCCTCGATCTAATAGAATAAAATCCCATTTTCTCAGTACGGCAGCTTCGTCCGTAAGTGATGATCTTCTCCTTTTTTGATCGCCTGTAAGAGACATGTGATCAGTTTGAAAATTTCTTTTCAACCTCACAACAGTGTCATATGACAGACTGTCATTTCCATAAACATCCATCATTTCCATAAACAGCCATCACTTCATCGTTAAATTTCGGGGTACTATAATTTTTCAAATGAAGGAACTTACAATCACACCAATCAACCTACGTTTTCCTGAAACGAAACAATTCAACATTAATAGCTGTAATTGACACAATTATGTGCACAATATTTTGGTTATTTCGTAGTTATAATTAAAACTTTACGATACCCCCTCGTATGAGACTGTTATAATCTAAAAATTTTTATTAAAAAAACTAGATGCAATCCCAAGAATAATTATGCAATAATTTGACAAATCGTTTCGATTTGTCGTATCATTGCAGTTATTCTTGCAAAAGCAAACACTAGCAAAATTTAATTTTTAAGCAATTCAGTGCTTTTTAAAAAAAATTGTGAATATCATGCGGCATTTTATCGTCACATACGTAGGGATCTCGTATGTATATGCAGGGAATTAATGCACAAAACATAATTTATCTTCATCGTGGTTTCTCGACTGTTAAATGCAAAATTCATTAATTTCATATTATTTCAAACTTTTCAACGATACCACAAATCCATCTACATGCATATAGATATGTATATGTATGAAAATGAGCCTCTGTGTGTGCTCTTCAGTGATGGCAGCCTCATTTCTATGCGCATAACAATCAAGGCCATTAAATATCCAACGACAATATTTATTCTAACGTTTTCTTATTCGTATGTTCGATTAACCTAGAATAAAACTCGTTTCCCAAAGTTTTTTTTTCGCAATTTTTGAAATACCACCTAAAAAATTAGAACCAGAATAGAAGGAAAGAAACAGTAAAAATTTCAATTCAAATTAAACAATCCAGCAATGATGGGATAATTCCATTAATTCTACAAAATATTTGTGAATTTTTATACTTTCCATTGTCCTAATTTAAATTTATCGATTTTGTTATTTTTTCGTTTGTGTTATTCCAAAATAAAGAAAACAAGAACACATTTTTGCCAGATGTTTTGTTATGTGGATTCGCATATCGCTAGAAGATATATTATTTGTTTTGTTTTGTGTAGACATTCCTGCAGAAAAGTATAAATTATGAGAATAATATTTAAATTACTTCGAATAAATGTTCCGGCTTATATAAATATAAAACTACATATGTTCTTCTATCACAATTCTATTCGAGTTTTATTGAGTATGAATGTGAACAAAAAGAAAGGAAGATAACAAGAATCAAACATCAATTTTTTTCTCACTCGGTTTGTAGAGATTTCCTAACATATTTGTTATTTTATATATAGGTATTGTTACGGTTTTGAGGTTTATTTATTACGTTTTGATAAGTAAAAGAAGTATGCTATAAAAAGTTATTAAATTCTAATAATCATAAATTAATAATAATAAGGTACTTTCTTCTTATTATTGCTTTACTTATGTCTCAGGATATGGCTGTTCGGACAGTCTTCTAATAAAATGAGAAAGATATGCATTTGGCGTGAATAAATGGCGCATTTAAAATTAATTCTTATATGTGCTTCTTTAGATACTGAATATTGTTTAAATCATATATTTCTTTATTACTTTTAAGTAACTATTAGTCATATAAAAAATTTACTAATATTTTGTTACTGTTTTATTATATTTTTAAAATATAAAAAGAATTTAATTTAACAAATACATAATTTACCAACTTGTATGGGATGAGATTATAATATAATAATACGCAAAGTTATAGTAAACCATTACCATTTTATTATCTTATTTAATATTATTATACTAAATAAAAGTAAACTTTCTTAACTACTTCTCAAATTTTAAAATTAATAGGATTATAAATACCAATGTAATGTATATATTATATATATATATATATATATATATATATATATATATAAAATTTATAAAAAAATATAAAATGCATAAAATTTAAATATGCACATTAATAAGCTTAATACTTTCATATCCTACTTAAATAATACTACTCTTTTGATTTCGTTTTATCTTTTAACATATACATGTAAACAATCATAAGCAACAAATAGCTTTTTACATAAAATAAGATAAGTTAGTTTCACGATCGGTCATCTTCTTCCAATTATCCAGAATATTTAATCTTCAATCTTCAATTTATTCACGTGATCCTTTTCATTCAATTTTTCCACAGATCGAGTTTCTATCTTAATAAATCCATATGTATATAATTATATGCCATTCTAATACGAGGGTAGCCGTTTATATTTCGAGAATAGCAAACAAATAAAAATTCCTTAATATCGAAAATAGTTTCAATACTTTTCACTGTATTCTCCTTGAATTGCTTTGCTGCCACTGTGAAGGCGGTACCTCCAAAATAATTATGAGTTTTGGATGTTTCAACTGCCTCTTCCGGCGTAAAAAACCATTGACCACAAAGCTTATTCTTCACGTGTGGGACCAAAAAGAAATCGCAGGGTGCTAGATCAGGGCTGTATGGCGGATGACTCATCAATTCAATGTTTTGCCTGTGAGAGCTCGCATTGTCGTGGTGGAGAATGATCTGTTATTTTCGGTTTGTTTTCCTTATTTCTTCAAAAACTTTTGCGTATCATTCGGAATTGACCGTTCTACAACTCTCTAAAGGTACGGTTGCAACGTGACCGGTTTTTCCGAAAAAACAGGCAACCATTTGTTTTGATGTGCTTCGAGGGTGAACAATGTTTGTTGGTTTTGGCTCATCTTGGAATACCCACACAATCGACTGGTGTTTACTATCGGGCTCATACGTATAGATCCAAGATTCATAACCTGTGATGACTTTATAAATGTTCTTTGAAGCACCGCCATTGTATTTTTTGTCCATTTCTTGACACCAATCAACGCGAGTTCTTTTTTGAGCAGTTGTCAAAGTATGTGGTACCCAACATGAACATAGCTTCTTAACGGCTAAATGTTCATGCAGGATCTTATGCACGCTGGTGTTAGTAATACATAGAGATGCCTCGATCTCACGATATGTCACATGACCGTCTTGCATTATCAATTCAAACACTGCACTAATGTTTTCCGGCACAACATTTGTGGGACGACCTTCACGAAATTCATCGCCCAAAGAACGCCGTCCAAGTTTGAATTCACTATACCAACTGTACTGTAGTTTTCGATGGTGCTTCATCACGATATAGAGAATTCAACTCGTCGATATTCTTGTTGAGATAATCCACGCCAGAAGTTATGAAAAATAATTGCACTAGAATGTTCGCGAGTTAATTCCATTTTTTCGCTGACATAAAATTTTCAAGTTCCTGTCAACAATTGAAATACCGACCAGATAATAAAACTGTCAAAAGATAAATATGTTGTCAAAAATGACAATCTTCACGACGCAATCATCAAATCGGAGGCAACACTAACAGTGTTGCCAGTTCCCGAAATATAAACGGCTACCCTCGTATAATACGCTTTTCTTATAGATGGCACTGTTACTATATTTAAATTGTTTTTTAATAGTGCATACTTGCTATTTATAAGTTTCATGTGAAACTGCTAATATTTTAGTTCTTACTATCACCACTTCACTTGATAAAGTGTTTGTTTATACATTTGACTATAATTATTATAAAATATTATACTATTTAAATATTAATTTTTGATATTTATAATATTCAATTACATTGGTTAAATATCTTCTTGTAAGTTTTCTTAAAAATTTCACTACGTAATTACTTTACTTATTGCTTGTATAGTAAATTCTTCTTCAATGCGCCATGTTTTAGCCTACAGCAACAATTTATGACTCCCAACTTTGTTGTTGACACCTATATTTATAGCCAAATTGATACCACCAAAGAAATTAATTTAATTCAAGCATATCTACCAATTTATGTTTATAACGGTGTTTGAAAATAAATGCGATTTTAGTTTTGAAAATAGGGCATATATTTGGAATTTCTACTATCGAATTACTAAGTATACAGTCTGTCGCATAGAAAACGGAACTTTTTTAAAATAATAATAATTAGTAGCGCCATCTATTAAAAAAATATAGGTAGGTAAGGTAAATCTTTCACCAATGTTATGTCATGATATTTGCACCATTAGAAACAGAGAAACTGCGCATAAAGTAACAGTGTGTATTCGGCATTGGTCAAAAAATTAATTTTGAGCAAATATCAAGTTCTGCTTTAAACTCGGTAAAATTGTTTACTGGAATGTTTAATTTCATGAAATAAGTGTATGGCGATGCGTGTTTATCACGTACGAGTTTAAAGACGGTCGTACGGACATAAATGACGACGAACATCCTGGTGCATCGAACTTGTGTGTAGATTTATCAGAAGTGAGCCGAAATCCTCATTGCGGTAGGTGGGAATGGAATTAAATATTTCCAAAGATTCAATTTATCACATTTTGACACAGCATTTGAGATTGAGAAAGCAAACTGATCTCCGTTCCTTACCTTAATACTATTCTGTAAGTCTCTAATATTTCGCTAATATCACTAGATCAATTTTTTGTAGTTCTTGACAATTTGATCCATAATTGTGATGAATAAAAGGAAGCGTAGAATCCTATCCTGTCATACACCTATTGTAATGACAAATTCTCCGGACACTTAGTTGATTATTCTGATTATACTCCGTGTGGTATTAAATATATTTTTAATGTTTTGGATTAGGTTTCCATTCACTTTCCTTCTAACTAGTACAGTATTTTTGTTCTCTTGGTACAGTGTCAAATACTTGCTCCAAATCAACGAAGCACAGATACGGTACTATCACTGTGCGTTATTGTTTTCTCAGTTACCTGCCTCACTGAAGAAATCAAATCCGTTATCCGTTACTCCCCTCTCCGGTCTGAAGCCACATTGATTGTCGACCATTGCATCGTCCATTGCTAGTTCTACTTACGCTAATATTTAATTATTTATTTTGAGTCCGAGTTCGACTAAGAGTTTTATGTGTCTTCAACTGAAATTATTACTAATATTTCAATTACTTGATCGCCTACCGACCCTATGATTAATTTTGCGATAATTTTGCATAACATAATATAGTCAAGTGCAATTTATAATTTATTATTGGGATACAGTAGTCAATAATCGTTTTGGCCAGTGAACATAAACTAATTCAATTTATTAATTTAGAGATCAAACCGTTATATATTAGTGCTTAATTTTAATACGCGCACCGAATGGAACACTTAAAAAGAGAGCTTTTCATTTGCCGGAATGAAATATAAATAAATAAACGAACAAATACATAGAGTTCCAGATATACATATTATATGCACACATAATAAACTAATATCAAATGCGAGTTGGTTTTGATTATTTTTCCGGTTGCAGGAAATTTTTCATGACATCAATTACACGTGTTCGTGCGTTTATGTGTGGACCGACAAAACCAAATTATTAAAATTTGCCAAATATAATGTACGAAAAACAATTTTCTAGTACACTGTGCTATTAGAATCATAAAATAAATGAGTGGATCCAAAAAATAGAGAAAACATTTAAAATTTTCACGATATCATATTGTAAAATTTCGTGTCGGGAAATGAATAAACAATAATGGATAGTCAATTTTTATTATGTACGTTTTATATTTATAAATTTTGCTTTTTGATTTTAGGTAAGTACCTAAACAATTATAGTTTGAACATCAGATCAATAATCGTGGATACCTGTTTAATTAAAAAAAGAAATAGAAATTTAACTTGAACAAACTAAGAAGTAAGAAGTTTTATTTCAATAACCTTCTACTAATGTAGAGATAACCATCTAGAACGTTGGCTTATATATCAGTTGAGAAAAGTATTACCATTAACAGAAAATTGTCTTTAATAATAATAATGTCTTTTTTATCCAACAGATTAATCTATTAAGAGAACAATAGAAGTACAGGGTTAAAATTGAATTACAATTTATAAGAAAACAAAATTAAAATTAAAAAAAAATACAGTATATAATTGAAATAATTCATAGAAAACAAAATTAAAATTAAAAAAAAATGAAGTATATATCATCAACAAAAGTGATCAAAGGTAGCTTAACTTCATCTTGGTTTCCGGGTTGGAACCGCGTCCTCGACAATACTGGCACTGATGTTTCATCATCTCTTGTATAGAACATCTTCAAGACTTAACAGTCGCGCTGAAACTAGTATAATTCTGCTGTGAGGGGATTTATATAGGGATATTGGTCACGGATCGATGGAGCGTTATAATTACGGTTGAGAAGTTTGGAGATACAGAATTGCCAGGCGTTATGTAGAGGATAACCATCATCACGGTTTAGGTCAGGTATGGACAACCTTTGACATGTTGTGGGCTAAACTTTAATATGTAAATACGTTCGCGGGCCGCGTTCAAAAGCAGTACATTTTAAAGTAGTGTTTTAAAGTAGTGTTCATAATTTTTAACGATAGTTATCAGACATGAAATAATATGACAATGTCTCGCTGGCCGGATCAAATCTTACAGCGGGCCGGTTGTTGCCCACATATGGTTTAGGTTATTGGGGTGTTTAGAGATCTCTACAGATTCAGGGATATTTCTCGCCATGTTAATGACAATTGCGGTAGAGGATTTTGGTCGAATTGAAATGGATATGGTGCCTATTATCAGCAAGTGCAGAACCAGCTTCGCGCAGTAGCCTGGTACAACGCTCATCCTATGAGACATGAGTGCTGACAGATCACTTCGTTTCGCCAGTATACACACTACCGCACGAGCAAGGAACGGCCTCCCTTCACAAACCTAATATTCCTCTGCGTCTCATAGTTAGTACCATAAACAATCCCGTTTATAAGCTATCTAAATATCTCTCCAACTTTTTTAAACCATACACCGGCAACCATGATTCCAAGAGTCCAAACATTTTATATAAGACTGAATGACCTGGTGGTAGATCCTAATGATTTAAATGCTTTTCGTAGACGTTTATTGTTAATTTTCAACTAAAATTTAAGACATGAGATTACTTGAGGTAACTATAAATCCATTCCACTATGTCAAGTCTCTCTGGTATCTTTTGACTTCTTCGCATATGTGGCCTCTATGTAATTTTGGCA
Organism: Dermolepida albohirtum; assembly: GCA_031893035.1. Lineage (NCBI taxonomy): Eukaryota > Metazoa > Arthropoda > Insecta > Coleoptera > Scarabaeidae > Dermolepida > Dermolepida albohirtum. The sequence continues at coordinate 166,508 of JAVIWB010001901.1, read as the reverse complement.
CGTTAGCATGCACTTTAGTAAGCTCCAAAGAATTTTCACACAACCAAGTACTTAATTATTTTGATAAAATGTAGAAGTAATAGACATTACGTACAAGCGTGTATCAGTAATTGATGAACCTTAATCAAGTGGGCTACACTATTAAATGAGTTATTTATCTTAAACTTGATAATCTTTCAAAATATATCTTTCAAAACGTAAGGACGCTTGTTATTTGTTATTTAAGTTAGCTTGTTTCGAAACATGGGAAAAGTCGAATACTGACAAAGCCTTTTTAAAAACCAAACCAAACAACAAAATCAAAGTTGAGCTGAAGTTTCTGAATGGGGATTAACCTTCATCAATTACAGCCATGAAATATACGACATCAGAGTTTAAAAGTGGTCAGGCCAATATATTTAAAGAGCAACGCAACGGACGCTCAATAAACATGTATACTCCATAAATTACGTGATATGGTGTTAAATAACTTGATCAATAAGGTTGATATATAACCCCTTTCCACATTAACTTTTGTAAATTCTTTTACAGAATTTACAAAAGTTAATGTGGAAAGGGGTTATATATCAACCTTATTGATCAAGTCAATCAACCACAGGCTCCATCAAATTCAACTGTTAAATAACTGTCAAATAAAATTACACGCAATAGAAGAGGCACTATATACTTCGATACACTAGTGATTTTGATTTTAAGTAAAGTGAATTTTGTCCGAAAAAATTATTGCAAAATAACTGCCGCAGTTCTTGACTTTAGACCACAAACATGAACAAGAACTCATTTCGTACATTAACTTAGTAAAGTTGAAACATGATTTGAAAGACTTTTGGCGTCAAACAAAAACGCTTATAGAAATCTGAATACGTCATATACTCGAAATGAAGCAACAATCATCGAAACACTGTGCTCCAAAAAGGACAAGAACTGTACACTCGGTCGAAAAAGTTGTAACTACTGTCTCTTGTAGGAAAATGTTCCACATAAAGAAGAAGCAAGTGCTTTTTCTTCAGGCACAAGTTCACACTTCGTCTGTTTCAATAGCAATTAGTGGCGAAATGTTCAATGAAGGTAATTACTGAAACTAATGAATACTTCGAACAGTTAGATAAGGTTTACTTTTCTGAAGGAATGAAAGGACTTAAATATGGATGCAATAAATATAATGAGTTACAAAGGGAATGCGGGAAATAAAATGATTTGTTGCCAAAACGTCTGTGCTTTCTTGTAGGTTGACTAATTACTAATCTACGCTCGACAACACAATATGTTTACAGTTTTCCATGTTCTTCAACACTTTTTCATGGTTACTTTCAAACATATCTGGTGTTAATCCTTTTTAAACGACCACTGTTTGAATCTGCCTCTAAACTTTCCCAAACTGTTAAATTCAGTAATCCACTTTAATACTAACTCAATGAAAATCGAAATCGTTTGATATATTCTGGATCGTAGATTTCCACGGTCATTGTCCACAGCTTGTTCATCTTGACTTCGGCGCTGGAACAGTCTCAATGCAATAACGAAAGCAGTAGCAGCAGTTAAACCCTGAAGATGCCCCATACAAGTGGTGACGAAAGGTCGGAAGAAAAATTATTGAAGACACGGTACCAGTCCCAAAGCCAAAATGAAGATAGTTTAATGTATTTTCTTATATGAGTAAGCACATCCATAGGAACCACTTATATTCTTTTTAATCAAAATATGTCGCACTAATAACAAGATAAGTTAGTTGCAGTACAATAAATTGGACTTTATATCTCTGTACATTCCTCATTCAGAGAAGTTTTTAAGTGATCCTCCTAAAGCTTGTATATACTTCACCTTATATTTAAACCAACAGAATCGAAATTTCAAATTAAAATCGAGACAATAAAATGCCTATAGCGCATTGGCAACAATCCAAAGTTCTTAAAGTTTAGTTCATAAAATTCACTACTGCAGTATTTCGTTAACAATTTGGAAAATACATATTTCATTATTTCAAATTTCACGAATTAATACATATATACGTATATGCACATTTAAAGAGACTAACAATAATATGTAAAAGGGCTCTAATCAGAATTGGTTTTCAAATGAATGTAACTACATAATAATTTTGTTCGAAATCTAGGCCACAGGCACAATTTCTGTTAATACATAATGCGTTCTGGGAAATCATTTAACCTGCCTGATTACGTAATAGTATATTCACAGATGTCGCTACTGACGTGTTGAGAGAAAAGTAAACCACGTCGCAACGCGCGGTGTCATTTCTTACTCCGATATCACTTCTAATGATATGATATTTCGTTTCTGCGAAGGCTTGTTCCTTATAAGAGGATATTAAGTGATTATATTAGTATAATTACTTCTTTATAGGATATTATTTACGCATTAAATAATGGATTTAACACTATTAAGCAGTGATGCGTATAATATATCTATTTCAAATTGTTATAAAGAGGTGGCTTATTAGATAAGTACAAATAAAATGTTGAAATTAATAAGTTAAATTTAAAATTATTTAATTCATAGAAAATAAATAATTATTAATAAAAATAATGTTCATTTGATACAATACCCTTTCCCAACTACTAATAAGGGCATAAACCGCAATAAAAGAATTCTAGATATTTAACGAAACGATAACATAATAATAGCTTCGGATAGTTTCATTTCTGTCCGACAGATGGAACTATACTTCTCTCACTATTTCGGGTTATCATTTAGACATGATAAACATTATGTGTGTTCAACTTATCGACGACAGGTTAGTTTAACTGAGGAGTACTAGCATGTAAAACGCGTCTAAATCAGTATATCAATATATCAGTTGCCAACAATAGTTGTTTTGTATGAACGATAATTTATTAATAATAAGCCTTATAAATATAATAGACAATTGAGAACTTTATTGTAGAAATTGTTTCAAAAAATTTCAAAATTATTTGTTTTTGATTCGTGAGGTCATGTGTTACAGAATCGAATTAAACGAAGCTTCTCCTTTTGTCATGAATATCATTTTATATTATCATTTGTTTATTTGCTGTTATCCAGCTTTGAAAAAGTATGTAAAGAAGTAGAACTGAAAATGAATGAACTACTTGGAAAAATTTAAGTCAAGTTCGAATAATTAACATTGACTTTTTGTTGAATACATAAAGGCATAGAGTACCTTGCTGCATCTTCAACGAAATTTTCAATAGTTTAGACGCTTTGGTCGTTATTGTTTGTGAAACTTTCAATTTAGAGAACCTTAAAACTTTGCTCTGGTACGAAGTATATAATATTGCATAGTTACTAGTTGATTTTCTTTCAAAAATTGGAAGAGTAACATCTTTATTGATAATTTTCAATCTCTTTATGCATGGCATCAGTATTCTACAGAGTTCTGTCCTGGAACTCAGGTTATTTTATAATATATTAATGTTTATGAATATAATAGGGTTGTTGCTTGAGAAGTAAAAAGGTCAATAACATTCCAATTACAGCCTCGCCCGATACGGCTGAGCAATGGAAGGTGACAGTCTCGTTACTGAATTGCCATACCTCGTATATATAATTGTCCACATACACATGGTATTCTATAAATAAAATTTTTCATTCTTTGAGTCTCGTTATCAGGCTTTGTTTTCGTTAGAATCGACCTGCTTGTGTTCATGGTTCTAATATTATAGTCGTTGCCTATCCTCCTGATCTTTTCTAACAGGCTTTTAACGTATGATGAATTAACATTGTACATCCATTTTCTTCTGGTCATTTATGATCTTCATCTTATGTTATCCGATTCCTTGCTCGTGACAAAGCTTTTTCCCTGTAGCCATTTAATATTAGGGTGTTAGTTATTACTTCAAGTTCTTTCATTTTATCTTGTTCATTCGTGCATATGTTATGCATCGTTCTCTGTCGCATAAGCATCCAGCTACTCGAATTTGAACATTGTGTGTGTGTCGGCTTTCTATATATTCTGGTCTTGAATGTGCCATCTGTGTTTCTGTACACCAGTACATTCAGGAAATAAATTTGTTTATCTACGTCCGCTTCTATTGTGAACTTGATTAAATCTTCTATGTCGTTTAGACGTTGTTGGAACCAGTATATCGTATTTTTCCCATGCGGTCATATGACAAAAGTGTCGTCAACGTACCTGAGCCACATATTTGGTGTGAGTTCCTATGAATATTGCTCTTAGTTCGAATTCTTCCATATGGATATTACTTATTATTGGAGACAGCGAGGAGCCCATGGCCATAACAAACTCCTGTTCATAGAATTTGTCGTCCACCTGAAAATATGTCGTTTTAGCGCAAATGGATATTGATTTTATGATGGCTTCTACACTCAGAGCTGTTCTTTCATGTAGTGTGGTATTTATGGAGATTCTATTTTTGACTATTGCTACTGTAATACACAATGTCTTTCACCACAGAGCAATCGGGAAAAGTATTTTGTTTGTTTACCTTTCCATCGTGTGACAAAAAATCTGAATAGTATTTTTAAAGATCACGGGTTTAAAGTATGTTCACGCCCTAATAATACCCTGAAAATGCTGTTAGGAAATGCAAAAGACAAAATTGAAGAGATTAAAAAATCGGGAATCTACCGAATTGAATGTTTAGAGTGCAATAAACAATACATCGGCCAAACCAAAAGATCGATCGAAACCAGGTATAAAGAACACCTTTCGCACATAAAATTCAACCGACCGGAAAAATCGGGTATAGCGAGACATGTATTAGAAAATAACCACAGTGTTAATATGGATTGTTTACATTTGATAAAGAACGTGTACAATTATCGCGAACTGGACGCGTATGAAAGCATGTACATCGTAAAGAATTCAGGCCATCTGGTTAACGTTTATGAGGCCGGCCCTCTGCAAACGCCTCTCTTCTCTCTGCTGAAAGACAAGAGGAGCAATATCATAAAACACACATAAATCACACAGACACTTTTTGACCATAATAACCTTTTTCGATGTAGTGCATGTTAGTTTAAGTAAAAGTATTTTTAAAAATCTTGTGAAACAGACACAGTGCACATCTTGGTTTTCAACGGTGCGGATCGCGTACGGAGTGTAATTTTCGTACAATTTTTTCGCCGTGTTTTACCAGGTGCGACACTTTGAGATTATCTGCTGATGATGACAACTTGGTTGTCGAAATGCGTATACAGAATTTACAAATAGTTAATTGTGGAAAGGGGTTATATATCAACCTTATTGATCAACTGTAATACACGTTTAATTAACCAGAAAATAATCTGCTGTACGCATCAGTATACCAGATATTAGAATAAATGAAGCAAACTGACGACAAGTAACATTCCTAAATATTACCTGGAGGCATAATACGATCTTCAACTCGTACTACACACCAAAAACTCATTACTTTCTGTAACGATGTCTCTTGCAGACGATAAATTTGCACGGAATGAAATGAGAAAATCATGCTTATGTGTATTCTTATTAACAAGACATTCCAATATATATATATATTTGTGCGGTTAGATTAATTTCTGTATGAAGAAAACGGATGATTGGTTCATTTACCGTTCGGTAGTGGTAGTGGTTATTAGGCGAAGGGAGAATACCGTTTATTAGCCGGGCTAAAAGTTATTACGCGAAACTTCGTTTGTAAAATTGACAATTACAAAAGGTTTATGGTGAAATTACTTCGTAAATTAATTCTCGACTGTGGAGCCAAAGTATTTTCGTTTAGAGGTACACCTTATAAAAGATGTTTGAAGCCATTAGACGGGTGGAAATTTATAATAAATTTTCTCTGGGAGTGAATTAAATTTTTAGTGTGAATGTAGCACCACGCTTTTCTGGTTTTTGATCATGTATTAATATAAATGTCTGTGTAACACTTCAGGTTATTCTCACATTCTACAGTCAATAAAGTTATTGTAACTGTATATACATAAAGTCAGACGTTAAACCTTCTTTAAGAGTTGATATTGAATTTGATGGAGCCTGTGGTTGATTAACTTAATCACTAAGGTTGATATACAATATAACCCCTTTCCACATTAACTTTCGTAATTCTGTATACGCATTTCGACAACTAAGTTTTCATCATCAGCAGATAATGGCAAAGTGTCACACCTGGTAAACCACGGCGAAAAATACCTGTACGAAAACAAACTCCGTACGCGATCTGTACCGTTGAGAACCAAAATGTACACTGTATGTTCGTTTCACAAGATTTTCAAAAATTGTTTTACTTAAACTAGGATGAATGACATTGAAAAAGGAACACGGACACGACCGATAAGTATCTGCATGTGATTTATTACAGTGTTTTTCTGAACTTTTTCTGAAAAAGAGGAACACTGTACAGATCGCGTGCGGAATTTGTTTTCGTACAGGTATTTTTCGCCGTGGTTTACCAGGTGCGACGCTTTGCAATTATCTGCTGATGATGACAACTTAGTTGTCGAAATGCGTATACAGAATTACGAAAGTTAATGTAGAAAGGGGTTATATATCAACCTTAGTGATTAACTTCTTTAAGAGGGTTTTTCATGAAAAACGATGCAATTTGTTTGTAAAATAAAACACAGATATTCTGGTAAATTTAATATAATTATTAGTTCGTTGTAAAGTAGAAATATTACCATTACTGATGTAACATTATACTATTCAGAAATCTTCAACGGGGGCGCTGGTACGAATGAATTCGTTGAACCCAATTCTCCCATAACCTCTTCACATAAATTGAGCCAAATATCAGCAATGGCAAGTCGTATAATATTGCTGATTTATTGGCGTAAACTAATGATAACATGATCACTGAAGGTTGATATATAACCCCCCGCCACATTAATTTTCGGACGGGTATTTTTACCATAGACTTTCAGGTGGGATACCGTTTAATTATTTGCTGATAATGACAACTTAATTGTCGAAATACGTATACAGAATATGAAAATGAATGTGGCAAGGGTTTATATATCAGTGATCTTCTTCAGTGATCAAGTTAATCAACCACAGGCTCCTTCAAAATTACCTAATGACAACATAATTCCACAGAAGTCTAGAGATATTAAATTGCAGTCTGCAAGATAATTGACTGGTCTATTTCTAGAAATAATCGATTCATGAAACTTCTCTTTAAATAAATGAGTTGTTTGTTTGTCAGCGTAGCAAGCGGAATCATCTTGTTGAAACCACAATGCGTATAAGTCGAGAGCATCCAATTAAGTCCAAAAATATTCTCTCAACATTGAACGATAGCAAGTTCCATTCACAGTAACAGGATTACCAGCATCGTTGAAACAAAAGATTAAATGATTTCTCCACCATAAAATCCATATCACTCAGTTCACGTGGATGCAAAGCTCTTTTCACACTTTATTTCTTGCCCATTTTCAGGCAAAATACGACAGTTTTGCGTATTCACAAAAGTATTAAGTCAGAAGTAGTTTCGTCACTGAAGATGGTTTTCCATTGAAATTCATGATAATTTTCAAATTACTCTAAAGCTCAATTACAAATGCTCGTTTGGTTTGACATCTTGGGTTAAAGCAATCATCTAAACAATTAGGCCAAGATTTTTTCTAAAAATTCTCCATAAACTCGTTTGAATAATTGACATTTGGATTATCAACACGAACAATTTGACGTATGGCTGCAATATTTACTTCGTTCCATGCATGAGGATCTTATGAAATGAATATACTGTTTTGAATTTTTGCACAAGACGCTCAATTTTTCTTCGACTTTGACGATTACAATGACCAAAAATAGGAGTAAATGCAAGAAAAGCAGCGACTGAATGTGAACTTGAACACCTGAATAATTCGTAAATGTTATTGAAACGTTGTTGTTGAAACTGTTAGTACACACAAGCAAACACTATTGTCGACAACTTTTGACAATCTATTGGAAATTCAGTCTACCAAACAAAGTGAATTTTGTAAAGAATATAATAAGAGGTAATTGTAACTAGAAATATTTGGCTAATATCGAGGTCGACATAAAATATCTCAACCAAACAGCTTTTTCCACGTCCGTAAGAAGTACAAGATCGTCTATTTTCATGAAAGAAGACAAATTTTTCAGGTGAGTGTCCAGCTGGGCAAGACTTTCGCCTTGTTACGACTACGAAAGCGAGACTGTGTAATATAGTGTGCGTAAAGTGTTCAATGACTTTGTTATCAACCCTCCTCGCCGTAAGAGTGTAAGCAGTGTTGATTCTATTTCTTTCCAATACTAAAAAGCACCGGGAATATCGACCACTCCTAAGACGATCAACGATTTAAAAACCGCATGGTCCCGATCATCAAACCATCGATTTTTCTAGTTATCCCAGATATGTTTTGTTAATTTCTGGTAATTTTAAACAATAATAATAATTGTATTATCCAAAACTAATCCTGTTAAACTACCGTATTAAAGATAATATGCAAATAACATTGCAATAGTAGATAGAGAATTAAAATTTAAATAAAATTGATGCTGGTGTGAATATTTATGTTAGTAAAAATTAAACGAAGAAAAGGCATGATAACAATATGAACAAAAAGAAGCAATACTGACATCAGACAATGAAGAAATCGCAATATCGAATTATGCGTACTAGAAGAATTTTCGGAAGTAAGTTAGTCCTAAAAACGTGGCAGACGAGCAAGTATAATAAAATTGTGCAAAACAAACGACCTGAGATCAAAAGTCCGCCCAATCAAATGCATTGTTGATCAAGTCCAAGACAAATGTTTCACTCAGTTTCTTTCTTCTGTTATTGATGAAACGAAAACAATGATTACCAAATAAGGAGCCGCAGTCAGGATAAAACCATCTCACCTGAAGCTATGATATTTAAAAAAGCGCTCCAAATTCCCTCGAAAAGAATCCGATGGTAGGTAAAATGTATACCTCACCATACTCCAACTTACTCAATTCATGAGCATAGAAGAAAAATCGGAGGACTACTAAAGTTCTATTAAATTCGAAATAAAAAGCCCAAAGACCTGGAGGAAGCGTTGCAGAACATAACACAAATAAGACGTAATAAAATTCAATAACGAAAGAGAGAAGCCAAAAATCTCTAACGCAGCTAGCAGAATTGAGTGTTCAATGGAATCAAAAGCTTTGGTGAAATTAGTGTATTGTATATTACATCCACCTGCAGATTGTCATCGACAGCTTTGCTAGAAAACTGAGTAATTTCTATTACATTGCTGATGGTAGAACGAGAAGATTATAAAGCGAGAAGTAGAGAAAAAAGGAAATTAAAATGACTGCGACAAACTCTTCGCAGAAATTACTATTAAACATGTAAAAAACTTTTAAGATAGTACTCTATCTTTAACAATATACCTGTAGAAATGTTATAATATATTGGGCAATGCAATTAAAGCTATTATAATTGGCATAAGTGCTAAAAATGTTGGTAGAATGTAGATGTTGATTAGAGACAAACTGAATTTGTTAAAAAAATTATAAATCACGTTGTAATTTCTCAATCAACTACACAAAAGACCAATAATTTGTTAGGCAGTGCTTTATCCAAAGAAAATTATGATGGATGATGATTTTTGAAAACTTTTTCGTTAAAGTTTTCAATTTCGTACTTGGCAAATTTTCCATAATGAATGGTCTATTAATTTTAGCTGGAATATCCTTGAAATTCTTTTTGTCGTTCTTTAAGTTATTCTAAAATTTATATTTAAGAAAGATACCTTGTGCAATGTTTCTATATTTATTATAGACATTTTTAAAACAATTTCTCAATATTTAACTAAATTAAATTACATTAGTAAGCGCAAAAAATTTATGCAACCAAAACAAAACAAAAATGGAATTTTTTGTATATAGTTTTTGACAAATTGGACGCCCGTAATCGATAACAAAATAAGTTCATATTTCACTCATTTCTTTCGATTCTTCTTCCCGCATTCCCTTCTATTTCTCTACGAGTTAAACCGGATCGAACGCATCAGTTTGGTTGAGAAAATTGCGAGAGGAATGGAGAAAAGGTAGGGACCGAAGGAAACAGCATGTAGCTTGCGGCGATGGTCAAAAGTCGACCGAAAACAATGAATGGGCCTGATTAAGTTCTTTCCAACTTATTCGGAAGGGGAACGGAAATTTCACCATTCCGAACGTTTGTTCTTAGATTTCGGCAAAGGAAAATTCGCTTCTACATCAGCGATTTCGCTCTCCTACTTTCCACAAGATGGGACAAAGATTTAATTATATTCTTGCGTCGTTCCCGCGAGACGTTTCAATGTTACCGAATTCAATCGATATAGATTCGAAAACGTTAATAATAAATAGGACTAGAAAAAGTTATTATACTACGAACTTAGAATTTTTATTCTTTTGAAATATATTATATACTTTTTCATTAACTTTGAGTTATACTCTGAACATACGAGGTGTGGTTTTTAAGTAATTACCATTGTGATATGAAATGAAGCGCAATTTTCAGCAATTTTGTTTTTATAAGAAATCTCGTCCCGTAATCTACTTTTCAATATAATTACCACAAATATAAAGGCACATATCATATCATACGACCAGCTTCTGAGTTACATTTTTATAAAAATCTGTCACCTGATTTGTCAAGCACAGCAGCACGACCGTTTTCGTGTCATCGTCATCATCGTGGCATTAGCCGCCTAAATGCTTTTCCACATGAGGGATAAAGTGTTAGTCACTGTGCTATACGGATGGCGATTAAGTTGTTACCGGACATACATGATGCAATAAGATCTTGGGTTCGACTAACCACGTGTAGATGGGCAATAACATGAAGCAAAACAATCTCTTACTGAGCATATCTCATCACTTGTGTTGGATTGCATGACGCAGTGTAGTTAACATGTTACAATTTGTCGCGGAACTTATTGTGAAATACTACTACACCAAAACGCGTGCTAAAATTGTTTTATTGAACTTTCTTGAGTGTTAGGGTTAGGTGCTGCATGGATTGCTGTTTCAATTTGAGTGTCACATGAGCCACCAATGTTTATCATCTTTATCATGGTATCTCTCAAGTAAAGTCAAAGAACTTGCTACAGGATAAGTTTTGTGCACCTCAGTCAACATTTTCGGTACCCGGCGTGAACACAACTTCCAATAATTTAAGGCGTTCTATCACAATTTTATTAAGAACACAAATTTTTACATCAGCTTTGTGCAGTAATGACCGACGGTCCTCCTCTACGGTCCCCATCATGAACATTTATATTTTTACACCGTTTCAAGAAATTAATATCTCTACTTAACTCTTTGACTGGGAAGTCATCTTGAAGGTAAATTTTAATGGGGAGTGTGGTTGATTAAATTTATCAAGTTTATTGGATTTATTATGCGTATTTAAAGATACTTTAGAGATCCTAATCCTTTAAAGTCTCTATGTTTTCAAACGTTATGGGCAAGATTGAATACATTGATAACGAGTAGTATTCTATCTATGCTTCTCAGTGTATGTTGTTGATAGGATTCACGAGAATTTTTTGAGATACTATTGGAACAGTACTTGTTATAAGTCACATAGCACTTCTTTGATGTAAATAAGAACGACGAAGGTTAATAGAAGTAAAAACAAGGCCTGCAGAGTCAATTATTATTAAAAGTTGATCGACCAGAAATGGAACCATTCTGGTTCGGTGAGATAAAAGGATTAGCCCCACTTAAAGGCCTAGAACATAGCAGCCTTTCGTAAACTTTTGCGAAAATAATGTACAGTAGAGAGAAAAATAGCATATAGTATTGGTCCTAAAAGTAACCCTTAAACGATGCCAGATTTAATGTTACCAGCGTTGTTAGTATGTCTCGATGATAACACATTAGTGGAGTTAAAGCTACTTATATATAAGCAGGGTAATCTGTTTATAAACGAATAAAGAAATTTGGAACAGGAAAAGGAATTCAAAATACGATTTCAAAGCCGTACAAATTTTGCTCTGGATATTGATCCATCTAATATCATTTTTCAATTTAGTCTGCACCATAAGTATGCAACCGCATCGTGCACAATCTATCATTTTAACTACACCACACGCAGATAAGGTAATATTACTTCAAAACACTTCTACCAATTAACCAGTAATTTCGACGTTGCTGTTATTAAATTTATTAAAGTTATTAAAGTTATATTTGAAAGCTCGTGCTTCATCTACCTTGCAAGATAGATGGAATACTTCCGTCATATGGAATTATTCAAGCGCAATTACTTTCATGGGCCATTACGACGTCCCTTTTGAATAAAAGAAAGGAACATTCTGCGCATTTCCTGTAGTATCTGATGCACAACATTTAAAGTGAATTTTCATTATCTAGGATGACATTCCATGTGCCAAAAGATTCTGCCAAGTTTTGGCGCACTTTCCATTTATGGATGTAAATGAATGGAAGACGAGTATAATACTGTTCAGATGCAATACCTTTTCTGAATTTCCTGACAATGTGGAACTAGGTGAATTCTTATATCCCGTACACAATAGTGTTCGTTTGTTGGGAGTTACAGTTGATCAGTTTATAAAATGGAAGGATCATATCCATGATTTATCTAAAGTCCTTTCAAGTGTATGTTTTGGAGTTCATCGCTTGAGGAAACTCATTGGTGAACAAACGTTACGAATGATATACTTTGGATGCTTTTGTTCCAGAGTAAGGTATGGCATCGCTATTTGGGGTAGTAGTACTGATATGAATCGTATTTTCGTAACACGAAAAAGAATTCTGAGAATAATATATAACTTGAATTTTAATCAATCATGTAGGGGTATATTTAGAAAACATTTTTTGTTAACCATTTTTGGAATTTATATATTCGAGATCCTACTTTTTGCCTACAAACATGAAGACCTTTTTGAAGATTACAGCGCTGTTCATGATTATTCCACAAGGCATAAAACTAATTACTATTATCCCAAACACCGCCTAACGCTGATAGAGAGTGGACTTCGCTACTCTTCCATTAAATTTTTTAATAGTTTACCGGAATCATTAAAAGAAATTAAGATATTCTCAATATTTAAAAAAAGAGTTCGTGATTTCTTAGTTGACATAGAACCATACAGTATATTTGAGTATATAAATCGTGGTTCTCTACAGCAAGAACATGTTGTGTAAGAATATGTTTTAACACATATGTAATATATTGTATCTGTCATGACGTTTGCAATTTCTTTTCTTTCTTTGTACAATTAATTGCAATAAAGTTATTATTATTACTATTATTATTATTATGTACCAATGATGAGGACTGCTATACACCATGCACACCTTTAACATTCATGGGTAAAATGTAGATAAACTCCTCCATGATGTGTTTTTTTAAGTTCAAATAATTATTTTGTTTACTTTTCCCATGACTAAGCAGACGCACAAATTGTGTTTTATTTCTAACATTTTTTGTTGTTCTGTAAGTGGGTGTAAACCTGTTAGATAATAAAAGCATATTATTATTATTAATATATTACAAATTTTGCTCCGGATATTGATTTTAACTTTTTAAAATAATCCATCTATTATCATTTTTCAATTCAGTCTACACCATAAGAATGCAACCGCATCGTGAACAATCTATCATTTTAAACTACACCACACGCAGACAAGGTAATATTACTTCAAAACACTTCTACCAACCAACCAGTAATTCCGACGCTGCTGTAACGAAGTAGATAGATACATATCGTCCGGGCTAAAGTTATATTTGAAAATAAAACCGGTCAAGCTCGTGCTTCGCCCCGGGCCGTTCTCCGACTCGCTTCCGAGAGATGAGTCTCCACAATCATCTCTCCGCGATATAATTTGATAACAGGGCAACTGATGCTGAGATGTTCTTCTCTTTCTTTTGTCATGAAAATTGGTAATATCGACGCTGAACTCTTTTTAGCCTGCGGTCGGCCGTTCCGAAAGACAAGAACTCGTCAAATCGAGCGTACCGGACACAGAACACGGGTCGGTTAGGATAATTGCCAATCGGATATGGTTGCCTATAGTTAGTGGCGAACGAACTGTTAAGCCTGAGTCCCCATATAGCGGTACTGGATAACAAGATTTGGAATGAATCGAAGGGTGAATATCGTTTTTAATTATCGTTAGCGCGTCCGTGTAACGTTTGCGACCTTTATTTGTGCAAAGGAAACTACTCTTCGAATATCTGTGTCGGTATAAAAGTCATTATTATCTCTCGTATTGCTAGCTGTAATTGCGGTTTTCGCTGTAACGATATTGACGCTGTTTTATAAATTGGAAAAAGCCGATATTTTCACGAGGGTTATTGGTATGGAAAGGACATTAGCATTAAGAAATTTAATGGTTATTGGCGTTACAAATGTAAACGCAAATGACTTTACAGGGCTTCCGAATCCTTTAAATTCAATCAATAAAAATATTTTATTAGTAATCCTTTTAACACATCTCATAGGATTACCGATATTACGAGGTTTAATCATAATTTCTATTTATTTAAATAAAATATTTATTTACTCACCGATATTAGCAGGGTCTCCTGCAAAGAAATCTCCATTGGATATAACGCACTTGCTTCAGCGCTTTTGCCAATCTTCTAACCAATTTTGGAACGTACTTCTTTGTATATCTGTTAGTTCCTTTATCGATCTTTCCTTTATCTCTTCTATAGTCATAAAGAATTGCCCTTTCGGTGCTCGCTTTATACCCAAAAGGAGAAGAAACAACTTTGGTCGTTTCGAACTTGGTGTGCCGTTTTTGGTATTGGTTACCTGGCAAACTTTGATTGAGACGATTGGACTTTAGTTTCAACATCATAGCGATACGCCCATGTTTCGTTACCTATTATGATTCGTTGGAGCAATTCTCTATCAATAGACTTCATTTAATAATTCTTCGGCCATTTCTTTGCCTTTGTTGAATGTTCTCGGTTCAAATCCGGGTGAAATTCTAGATGCATAAAAGGTTTCCGTTATTAGAAAAATCAAAATCGCTGTTTTTCGTGGAAACTTACGGCAACAGTTTTTGGGAGCGGCGAAGGAATTCTGTTGATTTAGTTCATGTCGAAGGGCATTTCAATAATTGGTGATATTTACAAAGAGATTATAAAATTGATATTCTAGTGAAAAGACCTTATACTTTTGTTGACTATTATAGGGCACGTAGGTCTTAATTAGTTATCCGGGAATATATTCAGATCTAAAACCCAGCTATAACTACATTCTTCCTAAGTTGCGAAAACAATTACCAAAGTGAAGATGCTCCTAACAATAAACTGAAAATTGCTAAAAAAACATTTTTTGAGGGTTGCCGAAATATGTATCCCTTTTTAAAGAGAAGCGTATAAAGAGTGTTTTTTCGAGGCGGAGGACTTTAAATTGGCAATACTGTTTTCTGTGATAGCCGATTTGACAGTTCTCGATTGTTTTGGAGTTACTTTCGTTTGGCAATTTATCATGAATAGACTCACGCCGAAGCAATGTTTGCAAATTGTTCAAATTTATTTTGAAAAACATGGTTCAATTAGAGAAACTCATCGCACATTACCTGCAATTTATGATCCTCATTATCGTTCATCAGAGCGATTAATTCGAGAAACTATGGATCGTTTTCGCAATACGTTTACTCTAAACGACAATACACATCCCGTATGATGTTGCTTACAAGATTAAATTTGTACAGGAATTGAAGCCACACGATCTTTGTTCGCACCGTACATTTGCTGAATGGGCCGAAGAAAGCATTGCTATTGCTCCAAAATTTCATTCGAAAATTTTGTTCAGTAATGAACAAAATTTGGTTAATTGGCTATGACAATAAGCAGAATTGTCGCTTTTGGAGCGATGACAAGCCATTGTCGAAACACCATTACATCAAGACAAAGTTACCGTTTGGTGCGCTTTGCGGACCGGTGGAATCATTGGTCCATATGTGTTCAAAATGATGGACGAAACGTTACAGTCACCGGTGAGCCGTACGGTGAGATTACTACCTTTTTCGTGCCTCAATTGCAAAGCATTAATGTTGCAAACATGTGGTTTCAGCAGGATGGCGCCACATGTCACACAGCACGCAATACAATTACTTTACTGAAAGAAACATTTGACGATTAATTTCACGAAATGAATCTGTTAACTGGCCACCTCGTCCGTGCGATTTGACACCATTGGATTATTTTCTCTGCTAATATATAAAGTCGTATGTCTACGCCGATAAATCTGTAACAATTGAGCACTAGGAAGCCAACATCAGACGCGTTATTGCCGAAATATAGCCTAATTTAGTGCGAAGAGTGTGAAAATTGGACCACCAGAGTACGCCATGTATGCGCCATCGCGGCGGCTACATGTCCGAAGTTAAATTCAAACATTAATGCCATAAAATTATCTTTTAAGTAAGGCCACTTTCATGGATATTAAAAGCATTTTTCTGTGTTTTATTTCAGTTTAAAGTTCTCCGCCTCCAAACATCATTTATATATTTAAAAAAATATTTTTTTAATAGCACTTTGTCTTTTCTTTCATTATTAATTCCCTCTCTTTTGTGAAAATATGAATAATAATAATTAAAATTATAACATTATTATTATAATGTAATATAATTTCATGCTTTATATAAAACATTATTTGTTAACACGCCATATAATAAAAAAAAGAAATTGATTTTAATAGTTCCCATGTAAGTGATAAATTATAAATTTACATCGACATTTTCTTGGAAACTTATTTGCGTTCATTATTCATGTTGTGAGAAATACTGCAGCAGGACTCCCACACCAATTCTCGATTGAATTTCAAAATCTATCTATTTTCTACAACGAATATACAAAATATATTGTATTTATATTCATTATTTGCATATTTCTGTGATATATGTTATGCTATGATATATTAAATAAAAGTTGAATGTTTCTATAAAAATTCACTCACGGCACAATATTTACTTACGATTACTATTTTGAACCCTTTTGTGTGGATTCGTAAAATATTAATAGGGTTAAGCTTGGGTGCTTTGGAATCAACTAGACCTAGCATGCAGTTACCACAACAGTCAGATAAATAAAACAAGAAATTATTCTTATAAATTATACTTTAACATATTACATGAACAAAGACTGAATATATACGTGAGTTGTCTTTTAAGTTTTTCATATAAAACTGGAAAAAACAGTAGACAGATTTTAAAGACTTCTTTTTCGAAGTATTCTCCACGAAGATTGATGCACTTTTGCATGTGCTCGAACCAACTCTGGAAGCAGTTGTTGCACTCGTTTGTTGGTACAGTCGTAATTGCGTTTTTGAAGGCATCGACTGCAAAACAAGAAATTATTCTTTTAAATTATGCTTTATTACATGAACTAAGACTGAATATATACGTGGGTTGTCTTTTAAGTTTTACATATGAAACTGGAATAAAACGGTAGATAGCTTTTAAGGACTTCTTTTTCGAAGTATTCTCCACGAAGATTAATGCACTTTTGCATGCGTTCGAACCAACTCTCGAAGCAATTGCTCCACTCGTTTGTTGGTACAGCCAATATTGCGTTTTTGAAGGCATCAACTGCTCCTTTTGAACACTGGAACCTTTCTATTGTTAATTGATAAGTTTCCTAACTATTACTGTTGTTTTTATCATGACTGCTTCTTCTAGGTTTGTGTGTGTGTCTATGTGGCTTACTAGAACTTGTAAACGGTGAAGAAATAATTGTTTTGTTGTAATTCCTATAACTAACATTGCACTTGATACTATTGTTAATGTTTCTTCTTTCCAAGGCTCTTTTAGTTCGATTACAGTTATACATTTTATAATTTTTTCTTGTTCTTCTTTGTGTAATGTTTGTATCAGTTGGTATTGCAGCATCGGTTATGTAAGTTTTCTTTTGTATTTTTTTTTACTGGTAATCAAATCGACGTTATTTATACGGAGTTTTCCCTTGCATTTGATTTGATTGATCATCGAATTTTGTTGGAAGGATTTAATTTTTTTGGCATCGGTAGACACTTGTTGAGACTGATTCAGTTTTATTTGTCTAGTAGAGTTAATTATATAGAGTAAAGCTCGATTTGTCTGTTCCATTTCAAGAGTACCGCGGAGTCAAATCTTTCATAGATATCCCTGTTAAATCTACGATTTTCCTATATGGTGACATGGTGACATTAAGATTTATCACAGAATTCTCGTTCTCCAATATTAACTTATCGCAAATAAAATTTTGACTGGTGCTTGTGAAATAACCTAAAGCTAAACACACATAAGTGTTTCCTGGAGCCCTTTTCTAGAAAGATTTCTAGGATTGAGTTTTGTTACGCTTGTAACAAAATCGGGATTCCTCGTAGTTCCTCGATTACAGACTTAGGCCTGATATATGACGACAAATTTCCTTTTCCGATCATGAGCTTAATAATAACGGCTGCGCCTTCCATATCTTTTGGATTTATAATTTGTACATGCAGATATTTTGGCGATATCAATACCATTAACTCTCTTCTTTAGTCACATTATTTCCAAACTCGAATATGCATCCTTGCCAGATAGCCCTTCTCTGCTACTCAGAATTATCGCCTGGAGCGAAACTATCCTAAATTTTTGAAATATTTTTCCTTTAAATACGACGAAAGATATTTTATGTGTAGGACTGATAATAACGGACTGCTTGAACAACATGGCATCACTCACTGAAAGAAAAATGACAATTAGCGCTTTATTTATGCTGAATGTTATTGTTATAGTTGATTCACTGCATTTGTTTAGTGTTGTTTCTTTTTAGTTTCTTTTACCACATCAGTTGATTCATATCCCTACTGCAAGAACTAACATTTTGTTAAAAGCGACACACAATTTCAATCTTCTTGAAATAGATTTGCCTTGACATTGACATTTAAAACGGGTATTTTTTTAAGAGCTTGAGAACTTTAAATGATAACTCAAAACAGAAATATTGTTGGTATGCAATTTTTTTTATTATAATCTGGTAGATAATTTCATGCCATTTATTTTTTAAATATGATTTCCGGCATATGTCCGCCGCGGCTACGAGTTACATGGTCCATTCTATCAGTCCAATTTTTAACTACTTTTTCCAATAAATCTGGCCGTATGGCGTCAATGGCGGCTTGAATTTTGGCTTCCAATGCTTCGAGAATTGCTGATTTGTCGGTATAAATCAATGACTTAACATAACCCCATAAAAAGTAATCCAGAGGCGCTAAATTGCACGAAGGAGAGGGTCAGTGAACAGGACCACTTCTGGAAATAAAGTTGTCACCAAAGTGATTTTGCAATAAATCGATTGTTAAGTATGGCAAGTTGCGCCGTCGTGTTGAAACCAACTGATTAATTTTTGGAAATAAAAATTCAGTCAGCATGACTCGATAGCGCTCGCCATTCACCGTAAAGGCAGCTCGTTCTTCATTTCGAAAGAAATAAGAACCCATGATGCCGCCAGCGTTTAAACCGCACCAAACAATCAATTTTAATGCATGTAATGGTGATTCGTTAACGGCTTGAGGATTGTCTTCTCTCCAAATACGGCAATTTTGCTTATTGATGTAGCCATTTAACCAGAAATGAGCTTCATCACTAAGCACAATTCTTTGATGAAAATGTTCATCTTCGGCTAGTTTCAAATGATCCCAATCAGCAAAAATTCAATGCAAATGATGGTCGTTTGGCTTCAATTTTTGCACGACCTGTATTTTATAGGCACTTAAGCCAAGACTCTTACGTAAAATTTTCCACGTAGTCGAAGGACAAAGGCCAACAAGTTGAGAACGACGACGAATCGACATTTCGGCGTCTTCTTCAATACTTCGCGCTACAGCAGCAATATTCTCTTCGGTACGCAAATTTCTTTGCCTTGTTGAAAGTTTTGAATCGTGAAGAGTAAAATTAGTGCGAAAACAATCAATAACTGGGCGAATTGCTTGGTCACTGGGCCGATTATGTTGACCGTAAAATGTACGAAGTGTTCTATGAACTTCGCGAACAGATTTATTTTCATCAAATTAAATTTCCACAATTTGGACGCGTTGTTCTGGCGTTAAACGATTCATGATGACTAGCCAAACCTTACTGAATAGAAATTTCAACACAGTTTGACATTATCGGCTGCCAAACCATAGTTATCGATATCGATAGTTCTTATGCAGCTTAAAAAACACCCATTAGATATGCCTTTGTAAAGGTAATTGATTTAGTAGTGTGGTAAGGGTATTTGATTTGATTTGATTGTAATAGATTTCAGTTACTTATTTAATTATTGTAATTATATTGTTTCTGGTCCACTCATTGATTTTATCTCTTGGACTATTATTATAAAAAATGAAAATGGAAGCGCCAAAAATGTATTAGACAGACGATAACTGTAAACCTATATTTTAGGATAAAAATTGTATCGATTTAACTTATTCCCTATACATCTAAACAGAACTAAAACAAAGAAATCTATATTACATTGATAGTAAATCTATTTATTTATTTTACGTAAATAATTTATGAAAGTTTATTCACGTCGAAATGAAACATTTAATTTAATTTACCTTTCCCTTTACCATGAAACGGCTTTAAACATCATATAATGCCGTGCTTATCTTTACAGGTCCGGTTGCAATATCATCAGTTCGCGGTTTAAAACCACCCTCTATTTGTTTTTAATTAGGCCCGCAATTTTCCAACGATAAATCCAACTAATATTAGCACCGCCACCATTACCACCACCGTCGGCTGCCAACTTTCTCCCCCTCGCGCACCTCCAAAACGGCCAGCAGACTCTCTCTCCGCAAAACAACAACAATATTTCAATTCAAACAGTTTTCGGTAGATGCTGGGTCGGTTTCGTTTACCTCCGCGCACTCTACCGCCCCCCCGAAAAGTGAAATTGCTGTACTTGTATCCGTTTCAACAGTTTTGTTTCTGTATACTGGACTCGGTTTTAGAGGGACAACACGGCAACTTTCAGCAATTACCGTACGAGAAATGGGGCTGACCGGACCTGATGCCGCGGTTATTTCGTGTGTATCTGGTTATCCTCCCGGTTTGTGTAACTAATAACTGGCTCTTAAACAAACAGGAACGTGCAGGGGTTGTTTGAAATTTAGTCCCCATAGCGGACCACCGATGTTGTAAAATGTCGTAGAGACCGCCGACCGTTTTGACTATTGCTGCAGAAACTTTTGATGTGCAGTAATATTGCGCCCGCTTTGTTGATAGGAACGTTCCTATTTGCATGGATTTTTAATTTTAAATTCCGTTTAGAAGGTAACTGGAAACAAAGTTGGGCCTTTGTTGCTATTGCGAAGCAAAATGTCAATAAAATGAAAAGTATTTGAATAGTTTAACAATCATTCAGCTTCACTTACATTACGGATAAAAGAAATTGAGTGTAAATTTACAAATTCTTTTTGTTTAAATAGTTTAAACACAGATTATGCATTATTTCAATATCTTAATTTATTCTAGAATATAATTTGTATTATTCTTCATCTTATAGTATTTTATTTATAGAACAAATCATTTCATTAGTATACTGTCACGGGTTTCTTGGATATTCCTTACAGTTTAGTTGTTCTTAGGATTTACTCAACGAACAATTATATAAGGTCTAGTAAAAAGAAATCCATTATTTTTGCATTAAATTGAATGTTTTATTTAGCATAGTTAGAATGATCCGACTTAGGTCAAATATGCACCATTTTGTTCGATAACTTGTTGCCATTTTGAAGGTAATTTCACAATGCCTCTCTCATAGAAACCCTCGTCCCTATTGGCAAAAGACTGGGACAGTCGATTTTCACAAGCTTCTCTTGTGGCGAATTTTTCACCAGCAAAATCATTCGCCATAGACAGGAACAGGTAGTAATCACTTGGTGCTAGGTCCCAACCAAACTCCCGGAGCTTCTGGCGAGTCACTATCGATGTGTGTGGCCTGGCGTTGTCCTGATGGAACACAATTCCTCTCCTATTGGCCAAAGCTGGACGCTTCTGGGCGATTGCTTCCTTCAGACGGTCCAATTGTTGACAGTACAGGTCCGAATTAAGAGTTTGGCCGTAGGGAAGCAGCTCATAGTAGATTTCCTTGCCAATCCCACCAAACACACAGCAAAACCTTCCTGGCCGTCAAGCCTGGCTTGGCCACCGTTTGCGCCGGCTTACTACGATTCGACCACGACCGTTTTCGCTTGACGTTGTCGTAAGTGATCCACTTTTCATCACCAGTAACCATCCGCTTCAGAAACGAATCGATTTTGTTGCGATTCAGCAGCCATTCGCAGATGTAAATTCGGTCCATGAGGTTCTTTTGCGTTAACTCGTGTGGCACCCATACATCAAGCGTCTTTTTATATCCAACCTTAATTAAATGGTTCCAAACGGTTTTTTGTGCAATGTTTAGCTCCTGGGCAATCGAAACAGTGCTTACATGACGGTCGGACTCGACGATTTCCATTATTTTATCGATATTTTCGACAATTGGCCTTCCAGAGCGTGGTGCATCTTTGACATCAAGATTACCGGAACGGAATCGACGAAACCAAAATTGCGCATGATTGACTGTTACAGTATCAGGACCATAAACACTATTCACATTTTTAGCCGCCTGGCTTGCGTTTTCGCCTTTATCGAAGAAAAACTGTAAAATATGGCGTATTTTAACTTTGCTTGTGTCCATCTTTGACGCGCGCTCAAACAATATTAAGTCAAGTAATCACAAAAGTGTCTGAGAAGTTCGTTTAGTACGAAATCTTATCTTTCGAACGCCATCTAGCGGAACGCGATCGCACTTATATAACGCGAAATACAGATTACTAAAGCCATCTATTGGAAAAATAATGGATTTCTTTTTACTAGACCTTATATATAAAATTTTTTCTGTCATTGAATCATAAGCCGGTAGATTCAGGCGTACATTTTATTACTAGAGGCAATTAGATACTGCAATGTGAACTTTATATTCCAATCTTTATGTCTTTATATTTATCATATTCAGCAATAATATATAGAATTGGCACTACAAGCGTTCGATCAGCGGCGCGCGCTTCGAAAATGTGTACAGGATTCAACAGATAATAATTTTAAACAAACACTTACCCATTTAAGCAGCATTTTATGAATGCAGAGGCGCAAATCTTATCTATCCAAAAAGTGGATAAAATAGATTAAATATTTGTAGCATGAAGATCAGGTTCTTCATGTAACCGTAAGTAATAAATTTTCTTATAAACAGAGAACGATCGTTCGACATCTAATGACGAAATACATAATTAAAATAATATTGCTTAGTATTTAATCAATCTGTACACCCACTGTTAAGGTACTACCTGGTTTGAGAGCCGTATGTAATTGAAATAAAACACATAAATGTTTTATACAATTTTATTTTGAATAGCAGTGTTCGATATGTGGAGATGCATATGATTCTACAAGTGTAAATATAACAGTTCAAATAATAAACTGAAACACAGTTCAAATCGTTCGATACGCAAAACTATATGGTCAAGTACGTACGCAACGAAACAGTTCAAAATACCTTGCTCAGTGTTCAACGCATTGAGGTATCCATGCACCCCTAATAAAGTGGAAATGGTCGACACCGTCGATCTTGCACCTATCGGGGAAGCTTCATGCAACTACCCGGCAACAACGATGCGACTGTGTAGGTAGGCCGATCTCGGTCTCCTGATTTACAATGTATACACGACAACAAATGTTGCTGACGACCAGTATGTGTGCATCAATTTTCGTATTAGCAAAATACATTACATAAAACAATATTGATGAAGCACATAATAATATACATAATATATATTCCAAATAAAAGTAAAATATTTTAATTTTAATATTGTTAAGTCTTTAACACCCACTATTACCAAAAATTTATTTTATATGGTAAAATCAGAATCTTTCGTTAACCCTATTAGTGAAAGATTCAGTTAATGAAGTAACTATATGCTTTTATAGCTTCAACAGCTCATTGTATTGCTTGTTTTGTAGATTGGTGTAAGGATCGTCATTCTTCAATGTTATACCTCTTTCCCGTTTTAAACTGTTAAAATAATTTTATAGCTTAATCATGGTAAAGCCCCACATTTGATAATTCTTGAGGAAAAGTGATTACATTCAGAAGGTGGCTTCCGGCTTTCAGTTTTTTTAATGCTCTATCTACTTCTAACAGAGGAATTATTTTATAACTTACTAATTCTGGTTACATCCACTTAGCTGTTTCCTTCGTGTTGCAATATCTACATACAATAAAACAACACATATTTGGTTCGGTGTATCAGAAAAATGTGGCAACTTAAGAACAAAAATACCTCGTTATAGTAATGATATTTACGAAGGAAATTGAGAACATTTCAAATGACCAGCGTAATTAAATCTATAATCACCAAAAATTGAACAATTCCACGGAACGTGCTAAATATTCGTCATTTGAAGTCGTATCGTATTTTACGCATATGTATTAACCTTACACATACACACACATTATACTGTTAAGCTGTAAATGTCCCTCGCATTGTATCCCAATTTTAAACGTTAAATGTAGAATTCATAACCTTAATCTCACATTAATATTTCCTCCTCGTAACTTACATGTATTGTATAACATACATTATAGTGCATTAATTAACTAGGATGATTTAAGTAGTATCGTATGTAGGTATTAAGTATTCAAATACCTACATACCTACATATGGATATGTAGACGGCGTATATGTTTAACCAACAAATGTTTTCAGCTAGCTGTAATACGTTATTGTGTTCATTTTAACTCCTAAACCGGGTGTAAATACTTTATGATTTTGGTAGCATAGATCGATGTATATTGCGAACTCAACTATACCGAGTTATCTTAGTTCGTAGCAGAAGTAAAACGTAAGACATATAGTTCAACGTGTACTTCCGAAAATGACACTGTAAGGTTTGGCGATTGTATAGGACTGAAGTACATGTTATATTTTATTCAAAAATAGACTTTGATATAATCAAAAAATTCTTCTTTGTGTAGTGAGACGCATTTAAAGTATACAAATTTTTAAAAAAAATATCATACGAGGGTAGCCGTTTATATTTCGGGAATAGCAAAAAAAAATTTTATTATCGAAAATAGTTTCATTGCTTTTCAATATATTCTCCTTGGAAATCAATGCATTTTTGCATTCGTTTAAACCAATGCGAAAAGTATTGTTGTTGATGGTCAGTCTTTATGCAAAATACGGTGTAATGTTGTTTGTGGAATGCCCAGTTCCAAAAATCGACGAGAAATGGACAAACCTGGGTTTTCCTCGACACTATGGGCTACAACAGAAATATTCTTGTTCTTAAGCGACGTGCACGAGTTCGATTCTTCATATCTAGCTTGTCCCAACAGTTCAAATTTTTCCACCAGTTTCACAACTACTGACGACGAAGATGCTTCACGACGACCCAAAAATGCTTTAGTTTTGCAAATTGTAACCGCGAAATTTTCCCCATTTTTATAGTGAATTTTAATTATTTCAATGCGTTATTGAAGCGTATATCGTTCCATTTTTATCAATAGCGTAGTTTTGACTTGTCATCTGTCAAGTAGTTACAGGTTGAGTCACGACAACTATTAAAATGGCGGGATATTGAAAATGAATTGTCTTATTGGAACACCTTTTATTTACAATTCTGCTATCTGGATTATGGATTTTTGGTAATTTTTTCTTGCCCTATTAGATGTCTCTACAAGTTCCTCTGATTTGATATCCTTGTTAACAGGATCACCACAGTATGTAAGAATGATCAGCAAGATGCAATGGTTGCTTACAACAAGTTTGAATAATAAGATAGCCGTGTTGTTTATTGTAATATATAAAAATTAAAATATTTTATTTATAAAACATGTAACTAGCTTCTTTGGAGATTAAGATGATTATTTACTTTATAAAATCTTCTCGTTTTCCTTACAGAATTATATTTATTTTGAAATAGAAAAATATTTTTTTTATTTCTACAAAATGGAGGCCAGGTTAAATTTCTTTAAATTCTTAATTAGCCAGATATTTCTTCTTTAAACTTGATAATTTTTATATCAATCATGCATCTAAACTATACTTCAATGTTGGAAGTATAATTGTATTAACGATTATCAAATTTTACTATACTTAAACTTAATTTAATCATAGGATCGAATAATGTATTAACTTGTTTTTTAAAAAAATCCACCTTTGTTTTTTTCTGGCATCTCTGAATACAAATTTGTTACGAATTTGCGAGGGTGGTCCCAAAAGTACCCGACCGAAAAAGAAAACACAAAAATTTTGGAAAGAGATATATTTATTTTTCAACATAATCTCCTTTCAGCTCTATACACTGTTCCCAGTGATGTTCAATAAGTTCGATACCCTTTCTATAATAAGAACTGTCTTGCTCCTCAAAATAGCTATTAACTGCTGACATCACTTCTTCAACGTTGGAAAATTTTGGACCACTGAGCCATTTTTGCAAGTTTGGGAACAGAAAATAATCCGAGGGAGCTAAATCTGGCTAATAGGGTGCATGGGGTAGCAATTCAAACTTTAATTCATTAATTTTGGCCATTGCAATAACGAATTTGTGAGCTCATGCATTGTCTTGATGAAACTACACTTTCTTCTTAGACAAATGCGACCGTTTTCGCTTGATTTCTTCACTCAAACCTTGCAATAAGTTCACATAATACTCGCCGATGATAGTTTTTCCTTTTTCAAGATAGTAAATGAAAATTATTCCACGCACATCCCGTAAACCGATGCATGCAGATGAAACGGTCTTCGCCTTCTTTGGACCCGGTTCTCCCTTTTGAATCCATTGTTTTGATTGTTCTTTTGTCTCAGGTGTGAGGTGATGGACCCATGTTTCATCCATGGTTATGAAACGGCGCAAAAATTCTGCTTCGTTGCATTGAAACTTCGCTAAACACGCAAATGAAACATATTCATTGCTCGAGTGTGAACAAACGCGGCACCCATCTTGCACACAGCTTTCCCATGTCCAAATTTTCAAATCATGTGCGATGTACCGCACTTTTTGAAATGCAAACTATGTCTGCTAGCTCGCGCACTTTCAGTCGCCGATCATCCAGTACCACTTTGTAGATTTTCTTCACCATTTCCGGAGTTATTACCTCATTCGGTCGACCCCTGCGATGCTCGTCTTGGCAGCTCGTACGGCCTCGTTTAAACTCTGCTACCCAATATTTCGCTGTTGTAAACGAAGGAACAGACTCACCCGGAGTTGAATCCAGTTCAACTTTTATATCGGTTGGGCTGAGGCCTTTCATATAAAAGTATTGTATCACGTAACGATGACCAATTTTCTCCATTTTTACAAATTCACTGAAAACGTTGATTATTGATGGCTGCCAAATAAATACTAAACAACGTAGCGTCTTTGAACTTGAAACATGTGCTTTATAGATTGTGTACTCTCTAATACAGTGATATTTTTTCAAACAACTACAGCCACCTGCAGGTCAGCCCGGGTACTTATGGGATCACCCTAGTAGTTTCTTGTTACTCATATACTTGAAATTTTGAAAAGAAATTTACTTCTACTCAAATATTCAAATAATTAGTGAAACTTATTTAAAGTATATCTTAATTTTGACGTTGACCATGTTTTTGCATCACTGTTTCTATTCTTCTTCCAAATCATTTACATAACTACAATATTACATTAATTATACATTATTATAATATTATAAAATTAATTATACCAGTTTTAAATTTATTATCAAAAAAAGGTGAAGTTTAAGAATAATACTTTTAAGGAAAATTAAAGAATACCTATATATATTGCTTTAATATCAAAATTAATATATTTAAATAAGGATACCTATTTCAATTATTTTAATATATAAATGTATAATACAATTACATATTTATATGGCGAGAAAAGGAAAGAGAGAAAGCAAAAAATATATAAAAATATTTTTTTTAATTTTCGTACGAAATTACTTTACTAATACAAAAAAAAAGCGAAAAAGAGGAGAGAAAAGTGTAATAACGTAACTCGGGTTCTCCCTGCTCCGTCCAAAAATCCAGTTAATTGCGATTTATCGAATTATGGGCGTTTGTAACATCATTGCCTTCATTTTTAATGACACGACAAAGGTTCGTGCGGTTTCATAATCCGGAATTAAATCTTGATTTTATATCCAATTCAGTGAACGTGACGTTTTTAAGTTGATCTCATTTTCCAACGTTTGAGTTTCCTGTTTCTCTATATCGCCGATTGTGACGAAATATGCCTAAAGGATTTAGAAATGTACATTTCATTCCTTCCAGCGTTTTTAGGGACGTCGCTTTATTATATTGCCTTACGCTTTTTAATTTTTTTTTGGTTCACATTTTTTACATATCTTTTAGTATTACATCCTCTATTTTCCTTCATTTTTGTTTTTCTATTTTAAACCTTGGTTGTCTTAATATTATCTTTTCTACCATTTTGTTGTTGTCACCTCATTTCTCAACTTCGAACTTTATCTCCCATTTGTTTAACATAAACAATAATGTTTATTATTAAATCCGTGATTTGTTTATAAAACGTAACAAAGATTCTTCCTTTTTGAACTATTAATAACCAGCAATGAAAAAGAGTTGTTTAAAACCATACCAACCAAAATTGTTTGCGGAGCAAAGATGTGCAACGAGCAGAAACAACATCTAAAACTGGTATTCCTTAGCAGTGGATTATGACATTATTAGTTTGGTGAGATTTTAAAGAAATTATCCTAATTTATACGGTCACTGAACAACCAAACAAACCAAACAATTTAGGAAAATTGCCCAGAATTAGCAAATCATGAAGATATTTTATTACACTAGCATAATAATGACAAGCAGATCCTTTGTCATTCGTCAAAAGCTATTGGAACTTGGTTGGGATGCTATTCCACCATTCTAGTAAAAAAATCAATATTTCTCTGAAGTAACTACTAATTGATTTTAGGTCGTTGGCTTAGATGTGTTATTTACAGAAACTAAGCTATAATACTCAGTCAACCTCAAAGAAAACGGAACTTCTTAAAATAAAAATAAAAACTTACTATTTTGGTAAAATTCATTTATTTTATTCAAAGTAGTCGCCTTCGGCATCAATACAACGTTTTGCACGGTCAATTAACATGTCGAAGTAATTTTGAAGCTAATCTTCAGAGACGCCCTTCAAGATCGTTGTCGACGCCTTTTTAATGGATTCGACGTCGTCATAACGCTGTCTTTTCATCGGCAAATGTAGTTTGGAGAATAGATAGAAATGACAGGGAACCAAATCCGGTGAGTACGGTGAATCGTTGATGGTTAAAATGTCATTTGTTGTTAGAAAATCAGTGATAAGCGTAGTGCGATGAGATGGTGCATTATTAATTAACAAACGATAGCTACCTTTTTCACGATATTAAGGACGCATACGACGAGTATGCGCCAAAGGACGCTTCAAAACACCAAGATAATATACAGCACTGACTGTATGAATAGTTAGTACAAACTGTTTTGGCACTATGCCTTTCGAATCATAAAAAACTCAAAATTTTCTTCACTTTGACTTCCCCGGCCTTTTTTCGCTTGGAAGCGACCTTTTGGTATAAACCCTTCTTCCCCAAATTCTGTGTCAAAATGCGATGAATTGAATCTTTGGAAATATTTAAGTCCTTTCCCTTGTATCACAATGAGGATTTCGGTTCATTTCTGATAAATTCACGCATAAGTTCATACTTGAAAACACCAGGATGTTACGTCATTTATGTCATACGTTTTAATCAGTTAATAAGCACGCATATAATTATTTTAAATGATTTACTGAGTGAAGTTTTACTTTTTGATCAAAATTAATTTTTCGATCAATGGCAAATACACACTGTTTATGCGCAATTTCTCTACTTCTAATGATGCAAAAAAGTTGACATAAAGTTGGTGAAAGAGCTACCTTACCAATGTATATTTTTTTAATAGATATATTTTTTTAAAAAAGTAGACTGTGTATATGTCAGTAATACACAAAATTAATAATTTGCCTTGACTTAATTAATTCTTTATTATCAAAATTTTATTTTATCAGGCAATTAATTTGCAATTCGTTAAAGTATAGTTCTTGCAACACCCCACAGTTGCAGTGTTTAAAGCAAAAGAGAACGATTGACAAAATTTAAAGCTTCGGCAAAATCTAAGTAAATGGAATAATATACCAGAAATCATCCTCCAAAGTAATTCATATATTCATATATTCGTTATATAAAGAAGAATACCGCTCTTATTAAACTACAGAACTTGTGGCAAAATTTTGTAATTACTTTTGTGTGTAAATTCCCCCAACTTTCGTAGGTGTATTTATAAATAGTTTAACGATACCATTCTCCTAAATTCTCTTTGATATTTTCCGATTTTCCCTAATTTTATTTTATTTAATTAATGTACATACACATACATACATTTTAGTTAATCTAAATAAATTATGTTGTAAGGCACAGTGTAGTGAATGATGTATTATACAATATGTAATAAACTAAAATTACAAGTTGGGAAAAGTATCACGTTCTTCTGAACTATTAAAATTTTCGTTATCCATACAAATTTATAATCGGCAAACCATTTACAGTTTGTACAATCAATTAAGGCTAATATAACCTCTTTCCACAATAATTTTTGTATTCTGTATACGCATTTTAGCAATTAAGTTTTCATCGTCAGTTGATTATTAATCACACGACGAAAGCCAAAGACACACTCAGTGTGCGTTTGACCTTCGACGGTGTAAATCTGGTAAGGACTTTCTTCCTGTGCGGGTTTTGCAGTGGATCCATGTACGACACTGTGGTTAGTTAGCTGTTAATGATGACAACTTATTTGTATACAGAATACAAAAATTATTAAGGAAAGAGGTTATATTAACCTTAATTGATTAATTTAGTCAACCACTGTCTCAGCGTTAAAAGAATCATTCAAATGTTAATAACACTTTGCTTACTACTTCAAAAAATTCACTTCTCATCAAGTAAACTTGTGTTATTATATTAACGAACGATTCCTTATAGGCTTATCGTATTTTTCGATACACAAAAATGATGAAGAAACAATAACTCTCTCTCTTTCAAACATAGAAATGTACGAACGGAAGAGTAAGGACGTGTCATGTTGCTAAAATCGGTAACAAAGTTACAAGTGCGTAAATAGACGAACACTTTAAAATCTTGGCAAATTGCCATTAAGTGAACGTTAAAAGAATCATTTAAATATTAATAACACCTGTTTATTACGCGTTTCAAGGAATTCACTCTCAACATGTAAACTTGTGTTATTAACTAACGATTTTTTATGGGCTTATCGTACCTTTTCAAACTACATTTTTGTTTTGTTCGTACATTCGTATGTTTGAACGAAAGAAGGAAATGTTGTTTTTTGATCACCAAAGTCTCTATTAAAATTTACCTTCAGTTTATTCGTATAGTAAATTATTTGATTCCTTAAGTTTATTAATTCCTCAATATTTTAGAAAATTTAGGTTATGTCCTTTACTTTTCATTTGCATTGTTTTATATTCAAAGCTTATCCTACGGTTATTATTTATTAAATGATAAGCGAAAGAAGAATTTTTATGTTTATGTATGGGTTGCTGTGCTTTGATATACGTGTGTCGAAAGTCTTGTTTGATCAACATAAACATGTATCATGTGTTGACTTATAGACACCTGACACTGCTATTATGGGTTTGACCTTTGTTATTATTGATGTTTTACAAGAGAATTATTACTTGTCAACACTATATGTACATTTTGTTTTTCAGGAAGTTTTGCCGATGGAATACTCGGAGGTACAATGTAAGTAATTATATTTATATTTTATTTATTATATGATATAATTTTCAACATCCTTTTTTGTTTCTGGAATAGACCATTTAAATAGCCTTATCATTAATGTCGAATACACTTCCGGGTTTTTGGTAGCGTACAAACTGGCTGGGAAGATTGGATAGGTGCGATTATAAATAATGTATGTAATTCTAACGTAGGAAAACGATTTAGAAATGTATTTACACCGGTCGCTTTTAACGATCTATCTTTGCGGAAGCATGTTTGCGTCAGTAGCATGTTGAAAGTTATTGGCAATGCCTATCCGCGTTCGCTCCCCAGGTTTCTGCCGCTGGTTACCCAAAGTTTATCATACAATCTTTAGCTAAAATATTGTTTATTATTTACGGATTATAATCTGTTTTATTACATTTAATTCTTTATCATAATTAAATTTTGACATAGATATGTTAACTATTACTATTATAGTCATTAATTTGCGTCAAGTAAAGGCCAAATCAATTTAATATTCCAGATATTTTCCTACGATATGTTGCTGCACCAGTTTCATAGAAGATTCTATAGTTCTTTATCTGATAAAATGTTAGAATTTTGTATTTTGTCGTCTATTAAAGCTAATTAAACTCTGCTGCTGTTGAGATAAATGACATTGCTTTTGGAGAGACAGATGTGTATTTCATCAACCCAGGGCAGGAAAGTATTTTGCAGCGGGCACTTTCAACAAATATCTGCAGAATTGTTTTTGTTTTTTTAATCCAATTATTTTGTTTCAAGTTTTCTCACGACAAATTGGTGTCACAATTATTACGCCAGAATTATCACCACGTAAAGAAAATTTCCTATGACACCGTACTCTCATAGAAACTTCTTACGTTTCTCACAACTTATTACGTTTCTCAAAACTTGTTATGTTTCTTACAAGGGTTTTAATTCCAATTGCTTTATTGCTACTTCAGGCGTTCCACAGGGAACAGGGGTCAAATCTTGGAACCTTCGCATTCACTTCAACGATTTCTTTATGCAATTGGTGATAACATTTTAGATTATGCCGATGATTTAAAAATATTTTTGTCACTTTCAACTATTTCTGATTGTTTGAACGTACAACATGGTCTTAACATTATTTGTAATTGGTGTGAACACTTCTATCTCGCTGGTCGGTAACGAAGCTTCCAGAGCGTGTATAGACAAATACTTGCTGTCTCGGTGATTTATCGAATAAATGAATGTTAAAACAAATCAAACAAATATTAATAGCACCCTGTTTACTACATATGTTTCAGATATTCGCTCATCGTCAGGTAAACTTTTGTCATTAACGAACGATTCCTTTGAAGACTTTATCGTATCTTTTCAATACAGAAAAATAATGAAAATGCTTTACCTTCCTCTCTCGTACAACATACGAATATATTGAACGAAAAAGCGAGAACCCGTCTATTTTGCTGGTCGGTAACAAAGTTCCCAACACTATGTTTAAACCCTATTCCTCACTATCGCATACCGTCTTTGTTAAACACCGTAACACGAAACTCCTAATATTTATTCGTGTGACAGTTTGTACATTGACGAGACTGTTTTCGGTTGGCCCTTGTTTTGTTAAACGTTCGTGACAGATTTGCACTTACTTAGCACAGTAAACTGAACACCAATTTCAATTGGATAATGTCCAGATTCTATCCCACAAAACATGTTATTACAGCCGCAAAAATCCATGATTCTCTAGAAATCTAAAGTGATTCGTACAGTTAATAGTAGTAACGACTATTCTTTACACAACACGTGTAAACTCTCCTTTCAAAACTATTCCACAGTAAACACAATGTTCCATTGAGTCGGAACTATTCCTGTACAACCCCTACTCGAAGTAACGAACATTCAGTATCAGTGAAACGAGAAGATAACAGCTCTGAGGATGTATCTTGCAAGAGAGGACGAAACATCAGCAAGTGAAGCAACAGTGTCAGAGAAGGCGTGCTATCCCGGCACCTAGAAGAAACACTGCAGTGAATTTGTTTATGAAGATTCTAACAGAATGTCTTTGGACTGAACTAATAAATGTTGACATAAATAATATATTCTTTCAACAAACAAATCAAAAAATTGATTTCTTCATTTCAAAAAATGATAATATTAACGGACCACCAAGATCATGCGATTTAGGCACTTTTCTGTGATATTACTTAAAATCAATGGTTTACAAAGGTAAGCCAAAAATAATCCTATACCTTAAACAACGCACCATCCAAAATATAACAAGTAATATGGCATTTGCTTGTATTTACTAGGTACTTTTATAGATAGATTTAGGATAACAAATTCAACCTGTAACGTAAAATTCTGCGGGCCATTAGAGCATATTATTTTTAAATTAAAATATCATCGATTTCTTTACAAAATGAAGTATTTATTACTTGTATTTACTATACTGCTTGATTCGGTTTCTGGCACGCTTATTGGTAAAGCTGTTCGTACAAGAGTCGAACCCTGAAAACGGTGAATTCGAGTCTTCTAACGTGCTATAAATTGCATTATGAAAACAACGAACGAAACCCATGGTAGATTTTTATTATGGTCTTTTATTTTAAATTACCAAGTATTTATTTTTGCAATTAAGGTATTCCCTTATATTATATATTTTTAATACATTGTTTCATATTTCTCTTGTTTGTCTTT
This sequence comes from Dermolepida albohirtum, assembly GCA_031893035.1. NCBI lineage: Eukaryota > Metazoa > Arthropoda > Insecta > Coleoptera > Scarabaeidae > Dermolepida > Dermolepida albohirtum. The sequence goes on along the minus strand of JAVIWB010001901.1, from coordinate 132,111 downwards.
AGTAAACGAACTTTCATTAATTATACTTAATCAACGAGAAATAACTATTAAGCGAATCTACTCGACCGAGAGAATAGATCGTCTCCATTTATGCGAGAACAACTGTAAGGTATAATCATGAATACCAATTAAACGCTAAGCGAAAGATAAAATAAACCAATACGCAATTAGTTCTCTTATAGACGCAATAGGTACTTTTGCGACAACGGTGCATATAAAGCAAATTACAGATTCAAACGTTTCAAAACACAAAGCCGAGCGTGTCTCTCCAACAATTACGCGTGCATACGGCCGTATGCACGAATACTATACATATAGGTACAACAGTGTCCAGCGCAAGAAGTATCTTGAGAGTAGAAATAGGTTGTTGCGGCAGCCAAGGTATAACAAAACTTGTTTGGTTTTTACAAGAGTTCACCGTAGTTACTAGAAATGGCTCCAGGTGAGGGATCAACGAACTCCAATGCGAAGAACCAAGCAACCAGCAATGAAAGAATAAGTTACAGCAATGTAGAAGAAGTAAAGGAGGACAAAGTATGGGAAGAGAGGAGGAGGGAAGAGAAATATGTCGAAGATCAGTGGTGTAGTTATTAGCAGAATTAAAACATGATACTCTCATTTGAATTGCAAAATAGTTCTATCTTATTTTGGGCAAAATAACGAGATAAAATCTAAATAAGAGAAATGATTTTATTAAATGAATCCAATTAAATATATGTTAAACGTAATATGGAATAATGAAAAGAAAAAATCTGGCAATTCTAGTAATATTTTTTTCTTAAGAAACTGAAATTAATATAAGCTTTTCACGATACGTATATATATATATATATATATATATATATATATATATATATATATATATATATATATATATATATATATATGTATATAAAGGCTCTTTCAAATTTAGCGTTCTTTTAAGAATAAATAAAACACATAACTTGCATTCACTTTCAAAAACTTTTTATTGGTAATTGAAGTATCAGCTATGACATTTACATATATGAGAAAAATAATACAATATCTGCCAAATGGCCTCCTTGCAGCTCCACAGACGTCCACTTTTTGTTAAAATTTTCAATGACATTTTGACATATTTGAGGCTTTATCTCATCAATGACACGACTAATTTCATCTTTCAAAGTAGGAATTGATTGTGGATTGTTTTTCACATAACCCCAAAGAAATGTCAAATCACATGATCTTGGTGACCAATTAACATCACCGTTTCTTGAGATTGCACGTCCAGGAAATTTTTCTCTCAATAAAACAATTGATTCGTCTGCAAAGTGAGGTATAGCGCCATCCTGTTGAAACCACATATACTCTAGATCAATATTCATTAATTCAGGCCACAAATATTCAGTTATCATCCGACGATATCGATCACAATTGACAATTACAGCTTCACCAGCAGCATTTTCAAAGAAGTAAGGTCCAATTACACCACCTGACCATAAGGCACACCAAATAGTAACTCGTTTGATAATCATAGGTTTTTCATGAATAATTCGTGGATTTTCCTCACCCCAGATACGGCAATTTTGTTTATTAACATAGCCACCAAATTTAAAATGTGCGTCATCGGAAAACATTATTTTTTGAGCAAAATTAGCTGAAATTGACAAATGAACGACGTTTTAAATGATCTAATGGCTTCAGTTTCTCTGTTATTTGAACCTTATATGCCTTCAGAGCTAAATTCTTGTGTAAAATACGCCATGTTGTTGATCCACTAAGTCCAAGTTGTTGCGAACGTCGTCTAATGGACATTTCAGGATCTTCAGCAATACTTTCACAAACCAAACCAATATTTTCTTTGAACGACCACTACGACTGTATTTTTCACTTTTTCGATTTTTCACGGAACCGGTCCCTTGAAATTTTTTAATAATTCAACCAGTAGTGATTTCACATGGACGATTATGTAAAACATAAAATTCACGTAATCTTCTAAAAACTCTTTTCACAGAACGCTGATTTTTATAAAATAATTCAACAATTTGGACGCGTTGTTGTGCTGTGTACGAAGCCATTTTTATGAATGTCACATCACACTTTTTAAATGCCCACATACCCAGACAAATTTAGTCTGCCATCTACATATATTTTATTTATTCTTAAAGATTTATTCTTAAAACAACTGTATCCTAATTTATAAATATTCATGACGTGAAATAACTATTTCAATAATTGGCAGAATTATGGTATTCCAACGTTTCAGCATTCCGTCTACTGCCATCTTCTGGGTAACCCTGATATGGGTTTTTACGCGTCAAACTGATACTGATACATTAATGATTACATTGAATTTAATTTCATAGACAATAATAAATTGACATATTACATGTCAAAAAATATATAACCTTTTGTGCTTGCGATTTTTTGCGCATTCGAACATTATGCTTTTTATATCTCATTATTAAATTTCTACATATAACCTAAAGGATTAGGAGATAGAGTATCGGATGAACAACTTGATATAGTGGAATTTGATTGGATTACATTAAAAAATGACTGAAAATAACCGTGTGGAAACAACTTAAAAAAAATGATCGGAAAAATTAAGAAAAATCTATATTATTTGTAGCTCTAAGTTCTTTAGCAAGTATAGCATATTATGGTTTTGATGGTTCATTGAGTATTATAGAGTTTTCGGATAGATCAATGAAAAATATCTTAGTATGAGGGGACGACAAACGCCTCACTATAATTTCGTTACAAAAAAGGAAATCATAACTCAATCTAAATAAACATATATTATGTTTCGAATTTTTGTACTACATCCAACTGCTGAATATAAATTAAATCGTCAATATGCCTTAAATTTATTATTAGGACATTTATCATACTTTATAATTAATTGCTATTATCCAGAATTTTCCATCGGATTTCGGATATTAAATTGCCTTAGTGGTTTTTAAGATATTTTTCAAGTTGGTTTTATTTATATGAAACTTGCGGAATATATAAACAAGATTCAATTACCCGCTAGGACCTTCAGTTTAAACTCGTCTTCATCTACCGAAAAGTAATTCCCAGAGGCAAATACGTTGACAGGTTCTATCAAATCAGCTGCAATGATATTCCGTTGTTTCCAGATACTAACTGATTCACAGCACGAGATTATTAACATTGATTCGTGATATAGCTCTCTTCGAGTCTGGTTAGTTCATTTAATAGTCCACATTTCGGTAGACATTGTGATGGATTTGTCTTTGCAAAAGTTTGTGACACGACATTCACTCCTTTACCTTGTTTGAGCGATTCTAATTTTATAAATTTCTTCGAACTTTCTCTATTAGCAAAATTGGTGGCCAAATTTTACTATTAACTTCCTAGAAATAGTTTTCAAAGTTGCTTAAAATATTTTGAAAATAGGCTTCGATTATTTCAAGAGATTCTTTTATCCTAAACTCATAGTTGATGTGTGGATACGGGGACTAGCACTCTTGAGGCACCCGAGTTATACCAAACTTAAAGTTTAAGGTAACGAGCAAAAAGTTGCACTGCCGCAAGGAAGAGAGAAACACAATTTGTAATTAGTCTTACCTGAAGCGAGGCTGTGATTACACGGATAGTTATTACATTTGTTACTCGTGGAAATGGGAAATATAGAGAGCAAATCCCCATAACAGAAAAAAATAGAAAAAACATGTCAAAAAATCTGCATGGCGCGAACCCTTCATGATAACAAGCCAGGAAGACAGGGATGAACCAGCCTCATCAACACAGATAAAAATACATGAAGCTATGAAGATCAACATCATAAATGAAGTTAATTAGATGTCTTATGGAAAGACACGATGAATTAAATGATTCGCATTTTTTAAGGCTAGAGGGCAGAAGCTGGTAAAACAAAACAGAGATTACATCAAGGCTAAAAAAACAGTAACCAAGGCCAACTTTCAACAGGCATATGTAAAAGTCAATAAACTTCAAAGGGACACAAGGACTATAATACGAGTTCTGGCAATTAAATAACGATACTGGTGCCAGAAATGTCATTTATTGCAAATAAACTTATATTTAACTTTTATCCCCTTCAACATGCCCTCCTCCCCATTCTATACAACGCTGTGTACGTGTCTTCCTTGTTAACTTTTCCATAACTCTGCCGTTTTTGCTTTTACATGTTTAACAGGCTGAAAACGTCTCCTTTAATACACTTCTCACTTTTCGGAACAGGTAGAAGTCACATGATGCGAGATCTGGCGAATGCAAAGGATAATCGAGAACAGCAATATGCTTGGCCGCTAAGAACTGATTCACAGATTTGTGTGTGACATTGTGAGCTGATGCGTTGTCCTGGTGCAAAATCCATCAGTCGTTCTTCCACAAATCCGGTCTTTTCTTCCTTAGTCTTTCCCTCAGCTTAAGTAGAATTTCAGGCGCCCAGTTAGTCATGATAATACCCTTGATATCGAAAGAAACGATCTACATTGTCTTCAATTTCGACTTGCTTATACATGCTTTTCGTGCGGCACGTACGTGACATAACATTATCACCAAACTCCTCCTTTAACATTTGTAGGCAGTCTGTTGGCGATTTTTTAATTTGACAAGCAATTTCTGCACAATTTTTATGTCAACTATTATCACAGCACTACTAAGTAACAGTGTCTTCTACAATTAAAGTTCGAAAATAAACTAAAGCAGACAGAGAGACGAAACTACAGGTTGTTGCTAGCGAAGTATCAATGTCAATGACATTCCAATTACACCCTCACCCGATGCGGCTGCGCGATGGAAGGAGCGCAGTTTCGTTGTTTAATTGCCATACCTCGTATATCGCAGCAGAATAATGTTTATGGCAACTTCAAATAATGTGAATATAACATGGTTCTTTTATTATATTTCTTGGTTCAAGTGAAATAAAATTTCCAGTTGCAAATGGTAACATAACTCTGATTTATTGTAATTTTTCAACATACATAGCCTGCTCTAACCATAGCAAAATTGTATTTCTACAAGCAAAAGTGTTTAATCCTTAAATAGGGTTGACTAAAAAACATCTTCCACGTTCATAGTGGCCTAACGCCGAGACCAATACTCTCATGTGGATCTGTGTCTGCGTATATTTTTAAATCATCCGTCCATAGAAAAGATTCGCCTATTGTTTGATATTGGTTGTGGTAGTTTATTCTATAACCTTGATGTGTTGTGTTTAGTATACTTCACAGAGGACCCTACTGCAATACTAAACCAAACGGCGCTTAATGCATTTTCTTGAAATATACACTGTTTTGTTTTCTGTTGTTATGTATCTTATTAGTTATTATTGTATATTATTAATATTGTCGATATTCATAAACTTTAAGAGTGATATAGAACCTGTAGCTTTTGAAATGAAAGGGTCATTGGATATCAATAAAAATTATACTTTGAACATGAAAGGCGGCACTAGTATCTAGGAAAATAAATATAACGTAAACACGTGTAATAATAACGGACCGATAATACAACTACGGCACTGTTTCTTAGTTAGCAACCGCTCGAAGACATAAACGATGAAGAAGGATAGTACGTGGCTGTTTGACGATATTTTCTTTCAAGTATTGACTTTGATTATGTTTGTCGTCGGACCTTTTCTTTTTCTTCTTCTTATAAATATATATATATATATATATATATATATATATATATATACAATATTTATAAGAGACAGCTGTAAGACCAGTCCTACAAATTGCCTAATACGAGGGTTTAACTTGGGTTGGAACCGTATTTGGATTGAAAATTCTTTACACCGAACAGCGCATAACAGCCGACTAAAACCATACATGCGGAAGACTAATTGGGAAAATTGCACACATGGGCACTCACCATTCGCGTTTGTTTGCCATTAATGGTACAACGGCAAGAAATAAATCGCAGCACATCGATATTTATAATATAGTGAACACGACATATTCGCTGCCTCGGCGATTTTTATAGCTTTATTTGTGCGGATGCCTAAAAAGAAACTTAAATGGGGGGACGAGTTTGCATCAAAGAAAATGAGTTGTTTCAAATCGCTCCCCCGGTAATTAGTTTTTGCAGAAAATACACATATATGTATGTATGTGTGTGCTCTCTTTGTTCAGCAAGAAACGGAAATTTTGATACAAAATAAAGCACAGACCATTGTAATTGTTCAAACCATCTATTTCAATCAATATACTTCCTTAACTTCGATACAGAGTTTAATAAAGAAGTGTCTGTATTCCTTCAAGTTTTTTTCATGTTGGTGTTCAATATAGCCTAGTAGGTGAGAGTCTCTCGAACGTTTTCAATGGTGTATTTTCGCTTTTTCATCTACAAATAAAGTCGAAGAAAACAAAGAAATTTCCGGGTGGTAAATCAGATATATATTGAGAACGATTCAACACATAAACTTGGTTCTTCTTTCAACAATTGTCTCATAATATTTATACGGAACAAAAGTGGTTAATTGTCAGCATGCGAGGATAGTTTGACAAGTAGTGAGAATGACACATAAGTGGCGCTCTAATTGGTAAAACAAATGCACTGTAATTTAGGTTGCCTATTTATATGTTTACATTCCGATATTTAGATAAATCGGTTGATTAGTTTATTTTTGACAGCTGATTGAAATATAATAATATTATTACGCAAGATCGACGACTCAAAGTGAGAGAGATAGCAGATATGGTAAACATTTCAACAGAACGCGTGCACCACATTTTAAGCTTTCGGCAAGATGGGTGCCGCGATTCCTTACGACTGATCAAAAGTTCACTCGTTTGCGCATTTCCAATGTGTTTGGACCTTTATGAGCAGAATCCGGTTGATTTTTGTAGGCGATTTGTTACTTGCGATGAAACTTGGATATACTACAATACACCCGAAGCTAAACAACAGCCGAAACAATGACTAGACCGTGGTTCTGCACCTCCAAAGAAAGCGAAAACCACTTTATTGGCAAACAAAGTGATGGCTCAATTTTTTGGGATTCAAATGATATTTTGCTTATTGATTACCTTCAGAAAGGTGCCACAATAAACGGACATTATTATGCAGAACTTCTACAAAAATTAAATGTTGAGATTCGTGCTGAACGGCCAGGAATGGCAAAGAAAAAGGTTCTGTTTCACAAAGACAACGCTCCGTCGCATACTAGCACAGTTGCGATATCCAAAATCCACGAGTTGCATTTCCAATTAGTACCGCATGCGTCTTATTCGCCGGATCTAGCCCATTCCGACTTCCACCTTTTTCCAAAATTGAAAACGGCACTAGGTGGAAAGAAATTTTCGTCTAACGACGAGCTTATCATCTTCGTGAATGAGTATTTCGCAAGCCTTCCGGAATCGCATTTTAGAGATGACATAAGGGCATTGGAGCACCGTTGGAATAAATGTATTCCTCTTTTAGGAGAATATATTGAATTATATATATTTTGTATTTAAAAAGTTCGTTCTTCTTTTCCATTCTCACTACTTGTCAAACTACCCTCGTATATATATATATATATATATATATATATATATATATATATTTGCACAACAGATACAAAATCCTACTATAAGACAATACCCACAATATTAAATAACATATGCAATGTTGCAAACTTACATTCAAAAACTAAATATACATAAAACTAAATATAAATTTTTGACTATACCAGATGTTTAATAATTTAGTATGATGTGTAATTAGTTAGTAATTACACATCATACATATATAGTCACAAGCATATCAAAAATGCACGTACACTCATAGAACACCAAAGTGGTAAGTTCACTAATGATGCTTTGTTGGTAGAGGAGTATACACAGTTTGTCTCAGAGATAACTGAACTTCTTTAAAATAAAAACAAAAGCTTACTATTTTGGTAAAATTCATTTATTTTAGTCAAAGTAGCCACCTTCGGTTTCAATGCAATATTTTGTACGGTCAATTAACATGTCGAATGAATTTTTAAGTTCGTCTTTAGAGATGTCCTTCAAGATCGCTGTCGACGCCTTTTTAATGGCTTCGACGTCGGCATAATGCTGTCCTTTCATTGGCAAGCGTAGTTTGGAGAATAGATAGAAATCACACAAAATTAGTAAAACTAATTGATCTTGTTTAATAGTCCTTGTAGTATCATTTACGCAAAATCTCATCTAAAACATTATCTACACTAACTGGTAGAGAAGGTATTGGTATACTAGGTCCATACGGAACAGAGAAGATCGCTGTTAGGATAAGATATCTCTTTTTTATTTTTTAAATTGAAACCTTGCACGTTGCAGGAACAAAAGTAACTATCATCGCTGTGATTTTTAGGTTCCTTCCACATCATGGGAACGGCAAAACGAAACGATTATTTTTTACCTTGATTCCAATGCCTCTATTCTTCAACTATAATTGAGCATACTTTGTGGAGGGTCCAAGGTTTATTTTGATCGCCTAACTCCATCCCTAAGTAAGAGAAGTAAACTTTTTTAACGAAATCAGAAATATATCTTTGTTGCTTTTTTTCAACGCCATTACTTCAAATGTAGCAGAAACAATCGAGTGAAGTAACATGCTCTAGAAGCCATCATAAATTGCAATGTTTGTTGTTGATTATAATTAACAACACAAAATATAAAGTGAAATATTTGCCACTTCTACAAAACTCAGAAAGGAAAGGAAACAAAGGTTTGGCAGCTACTCAGTGCTGCCACCCGACCAAATTAATATTTTCTACGACCAATCCAAGCCTAATTTTAATTATTATGATTAAACACTGTAATATTAACTTGTCTAAAATGCCTAATTGTCGATAATTTCAAGTGAAATTTGTTACTAGAGTGTTCGTGATGGAATTTTTTTATTTTTTCCGAAATCTGCGAACAAAGCTTATAAAAATCACTGATTATATTTTAAACAATTCTTTCATTGCAGGCCTGTGTAATCAGAGAATACTTGTTATTAACGGTAAATTGGAAATTGTGGCTAATGGCTCGCATAATATTGTTATACAGTCACGCACATAAAACTCAGTAGATCATCATGCCCAGCATTCGTGTTTGGCTTAAGCCTCCTTGCACTATTGTAGACATCTCTGGACGTGACAATTAATGTAAAATGAATTGATATTTAGACCTTCCTTCTCAGTATCCCATTAACTAGCAAAAATTTCTACAATCTCAGTAGGAGAGACAACAATTTCACCATTCCAAGTAAAGGGCCTAGGTGTTCTGGAGAAACCACGTCTATTGTTGACATATTTTCAGAATAATTTTGGAGAAAATATAAATTGCACGGTAAAATTTATATATATATACATTGAGCAAACTTCATAGTGTACATAGTGCATCAGTAAATATACTCAATATTTACTTAAGCGTAGACTTCACAAAAACAGATTTTAATAAAATGGGAAAAAACTGATAGAAATTTTCGACACCCTTTGTATAGCTATATCTATATTATTCTATCCCTTTAGTAAATACAGGCATTATTTATCTAACGTGTGTCTGCCTCTTATAAAAAATTTCATTAGAATTTGCGAAAAGCATCGCTATACTATAATACGTACTACACCAAGGACTTGAAAAATACACATCGTCGAACGCGACCTTGTTTGAAAAGGTTCCGTTACTCGACTCCAAACTTAAAGTTTACTCAGTTCTCCGTAAATATTTTATTAATCGATTTTTGTGCCGCCTTATGTTCGTCCGTTAATATTGAAACGCAGTGTGTAACTTAATTTCCGAATTCCCGCATTCACCTACTTTTATTTAAGATATTGAAGTTAATCATTGTACATTCTTTACGTAAAAGATCGGTCATCTTTTGTGAAAATCCACTTTGTGAATTATTTATTTGTAGTTTTTGCATATTATTCAGTTGTTAATATCAAGAAGTCGAGAAGAAAAAAGTTGTAAATGAAGATAATAAGCATTAAATAAGATGAATATTTATTGCCTTCCTCTCCGCGTCCAAAACAAAAATGTATTGAACGATATAGCGAGAACACGTCTATCTCGTATGTCGGCAACAAAGTTTCCAGAGCGTATTATAGATAGACGCCTTCATCACGGCGATTTGCCGAATAAAAGAATGTTAAAATTATTAAATATTAAATGAGATAATTGGTATTAAAGAGGTACAAAAATATTTTGCTGTTCTGAAATCTGCTTTGTGTTTTTATTATTGCAAGCAATGCGATAAAAATATAAAGTATAATAATTCTATAGAAAACTCGAAATTACAAGATCCTTAGTAGCGTAGCCATCGGCAGATTCGCAAGGAAGTTGAAAGGGGTGAATTCGAACCTAAGATGAAGGAAGAACAAAAACAAAGGTAAACAGAAAGATGAAAAAACTTACAAGAAGCGAGATTCTAAAAGTGAATAAAAACCTGAAAATTATACAACTACACAATGTGACAAAAATGACTCCTAAATATTAAACGTAAAGAACAAAATAACCCTAGAAGCTATTCAAAAATGTATTTCACTGTTTTACAGTTTGAAAGAGCAATATGTGCCATTTACTTCACATATATAGTACGTGCACTAAAACTTGGTTTTAGTGCATGTGTCCTCCAAGTGCTAACAGTCTTTTCTATGTAATGCTGAGGAGACTATATTGACTTGTCTCAGTACAGATGTTCTCTGGTATTGGCACATCACGAGGCTTTCCAGTCAGCTTCATTTTTTAAATCTAACCAACTCTTCTTCAATTGATTACGAGGATAGTTTGACAAGTAGTGAGAATGACACATAGGTTGCCTATTTGTATGTTTACATTCCGATGTTTAGGTAAACCGGTTGATTAGTTTATTTTTGACAGCTGATTGAAAAATAAGCAACACGTCGTTTTGTTAAAATGGAAAAAGCAGAGTATCATGCGGAGATTAAATACTCCATAATTAAGGGTATGAAAGCTACCGAAATAAAAGATGAATTACGGAAAACATTAGGTGAATCATCCGCCATAATAAGTAGATGGGTAAATGAATTTAAACGTGGTAGAACAAGCTGTGTTGATGAAGCGCGCTCTGGAGCACCCAAAATCGTGACTTCTAAGGAAATGATTATAAAAATCTATAATATTATTACGCAAGATCGACGACTCAAAGTGAGAGAGATAGCAGATATGGCAAACATTTCAACAGAACGCGTACATCACATTTTAACGAATGAATTGGGCCTTTCCAAGCTTTCGGCAAGATGGGTACCGCGATTGCTTACGACTGATCAAAAGTTCACCCGTTTGCGCATTTCCAATGAGTGTTTGGACCTTTATAAGCGGAATCCGATTGATTTTTGTTGGCGATTTGTTACTTACGATGAAACTTGGATACACTACAGTACACCCGAAACTAAACAACAGTCGAAACAATAGTTAGAACGTGGTTCTGCACCTTCAAAGAAAGTGAAAACCACTTTATCGGCAAACAAGGTGATGGCATCAATTTTTTGGGATTCAAAGGGCATTTTGCTCATTGATTACCTTCAGAAAGGTGCCACAATAAACGTACAATATTATGCAGAACTTGCACAAAAATTAAATGTTGAGATTCGTGCTAAACGGCCAGGAATCGCAAAGAAAAAGGTTCTGTTTCACCAAGACAACGCTCCCTCGCATACCAGCACAGTTGCGATGTCCAAAATCCACGAGTTGCATTTCCAATTAGTACCGCATGCGCCTTATTCGCCGGATCTAACCCCTTCCGACTTCCACCTTTTTCCAAAATTGAAAACGGCACTAGGTGGAAAGAAATTTTCGTCTAACGACGAGCTTATCGTCTTCGTAAATGAGTATTTTGCAAGCCTTCCGGAATCGCATTTTAGAGATGGCATGAGAACATTGGAGCACCGTTGGAATAAATGTATTGCTCTTTTAGGAAAATACATTGAAAAATAAAAATTATTTTGTATTTAAAAAATTCGTTTATCTTTTCCATTCTCACTACTTATCAAACTACCCCCGTATGTTGGTTTGTGTTACTAGTTCAAGTCTAAGAGGAAGGAAAAACGAAAATTAGGGTAAATTGAAAGAAGAAAAATCTTGCAAGAAACAAGATTTTAGGAGTAAATAAACACCTGAAGATATAATGTGACAAAAATGGCTCCTAGATATTAAACGTAATTGACAAGAAACTAGAAGGTATTCAAAAATTTATTTCATTATTTTACAGTTCGAAAGAGCAATACGTGCCATTTACATATACATGAATAATGAATCACCCATTATGTATAAAAAGCTTTACTAAGCTATAAAGGCGACGTTGACGTTAATTATTACTGACGTTAATTATCACTAGATCTGTTAAATTGTCATTGTCTAATGTTAAAACGAAAAAGCTGATAGTATATATCGAAAGCTCTCATTATGTGTGATTAATTTTTTCATTGTAAATCCCCGACATGTACGTGTTATATCGATTTAATAATTTAGACAGTGCAAATTGTGCCTAGAAAGTAATTAGGACAATGTTAGACACACGTAACATTAGCACTATTTAGTCTAAGACAACATCCATTTTCGCCATGTACGAACAAGATCGCGACATACGCCAGTGTCTAATTAGCTAAAACTTCGCTTTTAATTATGACCGAGGGCAATTATAGAAGATTAGCAGAAGTTTAACGGTTGTTCGTAATGAACTACAATATGGATACGTGATTCCACATACATGTTCACATAATAAGTGGAAATACATGAATATATGTCTGAGTATACGGTTTATATCAAAGGTACAGAATACAGTTAAGATGATATCCAGCGCGCTCATTACCAAATAAACACTTTTACCGTGTATTCTAACTTTGGAGTACATTAACATTTTATTCTTAAGTCATATTATATTAAAATAATAATATATGCTTTTATATCGATATAAAAAGCGATTATTTTTGATTAGGCTTTATTACTTCCTTACATTTACTTCAAGGTAAATGTACTTCTACAAGAGTAAATTGCATCGAACAAAAGTATATTAATAAATAGAGATTACTAAAGCACGAACTGTGCATTTTGTAGAGGTATGCAGAGCTTGTGATTCAGCGTATTCGAATAAGTGAAAAGGAAGACGGTAACTAACAATAAAAAAGAATTATCTGTGACATAAAGAGATTATTTTGAATCAGTAGGCGGAAAATCTTATACAGCTGTAGGATCTGTGTTAAAGAGAAGTCGTTCAAGAATACAAACTAGTATTAAAGGATTTAATTATAAAGAGAATGTTGCCAGTAAGACAAGACCTGGAAAACCACGAAAAATTAAACGGGAAGAATTTATATTGTAACGCATCAAATAAAAATCCGGACAACATCAATATACATTATTTTCACTTTTAAAATAAAAATAAATATATCGAGATTTTAATAAGATTTTCTACATTTAAGTAAATACAAATGGGAAATTCAATGGACATATTCATATTTCAATCAGATTTCCGGCTTAGCCTGAAATCGGGTTAACTTTTTTTATTTCAAATGAAATACTCTGTACGTAAATCTGGTACGTAGACTTCCGCGGTCGTGGCCCATACTATCTGCTTCTGGGCTTCCGGGCTGGAACCGCGTCACTGGTATAACTGCTGGTGAAACAAAGCGGTCTATCGGCACTCGTGTTTCTGAGCATGAGCGTTGTTGTTGTTACTGCGCATAGCTGGTTCCGCACTTGCCGAGCATAAGCTGGAAACCGGGCGCCATATCCAATTTATTTCTACCAATATCCTATCCCGTACTAACCAATACTATGGTCGCAAAATCCGCGAATCTATAGAGACCTCAAAGCACCCCAATAACCTTAACCGTGATGTTGGCTACTCTCTACACAACGCCTGGCAGTCTTGCATCTCCAAGCAACCCAACCACAACCGTAACGCTCCATTGACCCATGACCCATTACCCATATATAAACCCATCCACCATCGACTTACACCAGTTCCAATGCGATGGACAGCAGCAGTAGTTGAGCCCTGAAGATGTCCCATATGAGTGGGTACGAAACGTCGGAAGTTATATCAGTGAAGCGGTTCGGGCCCTGAAGCCCAGAAGCAGATAGTACTCTGTACGTTTTTGAAAATTTCACTAGAGAACTGAGAGTTTAGTAATACTAAGGCTTAACACCTTTTTGTTCAATTGCTTAAAACTGACATTATAAATCAAATTTATATTTAGTAGATAATAATGTGGTTGACTCATACCTATTGTTTTCTTTGGTATTGCCAGTACTTTTTTCCAAATGGGATCGTTTTCTTCAAAGACTCTGGACAGGAGTCTAAAAGTATAAGACTCTGATCAAGTGTTTAATAATAAATATTAATGAACTAATGGTTAAATAAACGAGTTGTTAATTTACTGGAATTTGCTGCCTCAATAACTCCTGCAAGTTGAAATAGATTTTGTTGTACTACGAAGAAAAACTTGCCATCAAGTCCTTTTAATACTATAAGTAATAGAGATCAAAATTTACCTGAAACAGATATTGAGAGAATTGTGTAACTGTGTGTAGTTGCTTCTATAGAGTGAACAACAGCTTAACTTTATTCGTGCCTTGGAAAGCCAGTGAACGTTCAGAATGTAGTTCTAGGTTGAAACCGCTTTGTCTGCGCTATATTTGCTGCTTGACAATTACTAAGGAACAACTGGTTTATACAACGTAGCGTTACCGGCAGCTAACTGATCATAATAAAATTAAATGTAGAGGTCATGAAACGGCAGGATCTGAATCTGCATAAAAGGCAGTAGACGAAAGCTCTTTGTTCATCCGAAAGTTCATGCATTAAGGTGTTTGATGAAACTAGCGCCGTAGTTTGATGCCTTATTTCTGTGAATTTCCTTATGGCACGGCAATAATTAAATGCAAAATATCTGTAAGACATCATTTGATTGCTTACAATCATGGCCGAGCACTTGGACCACTCAAAGGAGGCCAATGTGTCACTACTGTGGCCACAATAATGGGAGTGTCAAAAAGTGTCATCTCGCGATTAAAAAAGGCTATTGAAGCTGGAAATATTATGCGAAAGCTTGCCAGTGGTCGTAGCAAGAACACCACCTTTCAAAAAAGGTATCCACGGTATTGAAGGTGCAGACCTTGCAACAGCTATAGTTACACATGTATCTACCAAAACCATTTCTCGGCGATTAAATTAGGTTAGTTTGTATCCACGGACACCTGTTAAATGCATCCCACTTAAACTGAGCTGTCGTCGAGAGAGGCTGCGTTGGCGTAATGAACATATTGGTCCAGAGTGATGATCTCCAAGAAATCCCGCTTCATTGTGACAAGTGATTCTGGTCACCAGTTAGTATGAAGAGAGAAGGTAGTATGTTACGCACCAACGTGATCGGTATAGCCAAGTGTCACCAAAACTTTTCGAAGAAGAAATTTGTTTACTTGATTACATATCTAGTTAGTTTCATTTCTTCAATCATTGCCTTTGATTATTTATTTCAAAAAATGTCTTTGTTCCTTAACAATTGTCAAGCTTTGGATTACTGATTTCACTTCATTAACAAAATTAATGGCAATCTTTCCTAATTGTAAAGTATCTGTTCCATATAAGCAAGTGATGAATTTATTTAATTTGGGCCAAGGAATCCCATACGTTCATGTAAAATTTAGTATCCACTTCCTTAAAGCCTTGAAGTTTTCTAGTTTAATTTCTTACGTTCATTTTCTTATGTATATATCATGTATAATGGTATTAACATCACTCATTACTTTAAAATTTTCTAGCACGCACTGAGAAATTGCTGTTAATTTCTTTTTCTGTGTTCCGTCTTTATCTAGAGTTGTTTTTATCTACGCCAACTATTTTTGGATGCGTTCAATGTTCATTCTATCATCGTTTTATAGTAATTAATGAACATAATTCGTTATTAAATACCTTTTTCAGGATATCAAAATGTTCTTCATAGAAGTGTAAAATTTAAATGCTTTTCATTTCAAAATCTAACATTATTTTAATCTAAGGGCCGTCTGCTTACTAGGGTTAACACACATCATGAAAAACAAACTATCAACAAGGCTATAACTACGATGATCGTTTTACTAAATTCTCACTAATTCTATGTACCTAGTAGGTGTTATTATCAAAACGATAACACAAATTAGGGAGACATAATTATACATCCATTTCTCGGATAGAAGTAAAGGCACTTATATCATTTTCACTGTCATTGTGCAGATTATCTATTGATCTAGCCAACAGCAACGAGTTCGTATAATCGGAAATTGCCAAATACAAATTAATTAAAAACTATGGCCGACAAAGCGATGAAACGCACCGTACTTACTCAAAATTTTAACCTATAAAATTCATTGCCCACCTTTAAATAATAGCACAAATTAGTACGCACTGGTGTATTTAATGTCACTATATTTGTTTTTATAAATCAACATCATAAAATCATAACAACGCATTCACTTATTCGTTCATTATACCTCACAGTATCGAAAATCTACCCTTTTCCGGTGAATCTAAGAGAAACATGGGGTGCCTTATCTAACGAAATCATTGTTATTTTGTCGCTCAATTATATCAGCGGAGGGGCGGCCGCTCTCTTTTGTTTAGATACGCGCGGGAGAGGGTGTCTTAACTTAACACTTAAGAGAGATTTATCTTTTTGAAAGCTTTTACACGATTTCTCCTGGTTTTAGGTAGATTTCGTTTTCCCAAGCGTAAAATATACTTTACCTCCAGACCTAATTATATTTGGGATTAGGGAAGATTACCTATCATACAATATTAAGTTGCGTACTTTCATTTTAATCTAGTGTTGGATCCGCATAACGGACTAATTGTATTTCACTGGGTAAGTAGAAGTAGAACATATATATATATATTATAAAAGTGATACCCTCTAGTTCTACGTTTTGCGCCAATTAATAAAGTGGTAAAAATAATAATAAAAATTAATAAACAAAAATTCGGAAAAACAACTGAATTATGTAAAAATTTACTTACCACAACTATATAAATGAATATATACCTCAGCTAACATAGGCTCTATCTCTGGTGGTATATGAGATTAAGCTTGCTTGAATTAATGTATACTATATAACTTCTTTTGTAACACAATATATCAATATCAATTCGAACTTGAAATAAAGACCAATAAATGTTTTATTAACAACTGAAGATTGATATATAACCCCTTTCCACATTCATTTTCGTAATCTGTATACGTATTTCGACAACTAAGTTGTCATTATCATCAGATAATTAAACAGTGTCGAACCTGGAAAACTACGGCAAAATACCTGTACGAAAACGAATTCCGCACACGAACCATACCACTGATAGCCAAAATGCACACTGTTCACAGTGTGCGTTTTGGCGGCAGAATACGAATATTAATGTGGAAAGGGGTTATATATCAATTTTCAGTGATTAAGTTAATCAACCACAGGCTCCATCAAAATTACCTAAAAGTTTTATTAAATAAACAAAAATGAATTAACAATCAAGTACATTTAAAATTATATTAAATATTTTTCACATTAATAACATGATTATAATTAAAATAAGAAAAATACCCTCTATTTCATACATGATCTGTGATGAAGGTTGTCTAACTATAAATTTATATTAATAACATCTACACATAACGTTAGTTAGTTTATTATATAGCCAAATCAACCAAGAAATAACCATTAATTAGAATTATTATTAAGAAATACCTTAATGTTAGCAACTATAAAAAAACTGTGTAAAAATAATATTCCTCTCTAAGGTAAGTAAGCTTTAGTTATAACGGGTGAGGCAGAATAACGAGCGATTTTAAAAAGGCTGTAAAAAACAAGAAAAACAATATTTAGGAATAAATTCATTATTTTCTCAAAGAACATAAAAAAGCATTAATTATTTTAAGGGAAGGCCAGGTGATGTCCCCATTTTGAGAAATCACATGATTTGGAAATAATCTGTTAACAATATTCATGCATACTCTGGCTGTATGGGAGGTTGCTCCGTCTTGTTGAAAAAATGTTTGACTGTGTTAACTTCGTAGCGTGCAAGCTGTGGTTCAAAAAAGTTTTCCAACATGTCGGCGTATCTTTGTGAGGTTACTGTCACAGCATTGCCACAAGCATTTTCAAAAAAGTAAGGCCCTATGATCCCCGATGAAGACATAGCGCACCACACAGTAACTTTTGTGGAGTGAAGGAGTTCTTGATGCATTTGTCTAGGATTTACGTCACTCCAATATCTAAAGTTCTGCTTATTGACATAACCAGACAAATGGAAATGGGCTTCGTCACTCATCCATAAGTTGTTTACAATATCCTCATGTTGATTAGTTAAATCTGAAAACTCTTCACAGAATCGTTGTCGACTCACATAATCCGTGCCTTTAAGAGCCTGTATTATTTGGATTTTATATGGATGAAGGTGGAGATCATTGTGTAATATTCGTCTGACAATTCGGTTTGAAATCCCAAGTGTAGTGCTATGCCGGCGAGCTGAACGACGCGGGCTTCGCTCAATAGCAGTTCTTACACGGTCGATATTCTCGGGCGTACGCACCGATTTTAGCCGACCAGGTTTCCTTTTTGTCATTGACGAAGTTTCCTCAAAGTTCCTAACCCATTTTTTAATGGCACAGGCAGACGGCACTGGTTGATTGCGATTAATATTAAAATGATTTCGAAAGGCACGACGCGCGCGTATGTAAGAATTATCATTTTCATAAAACGCCTTAACAGTGTACGCACGCTGTTGAGGGGTCCAACGCTCCATTGTTACTAAATGCTAATATCAAGGAAACATGGTCGATAGCGTCCCTACCACCTCCGAGTGACACGGCGCGAATCGCGGGCTTTTTAAAATCGCTCGTTATTCTGCCCCACCCTGTATCTATGTTTTGTATAACCTTCAATGAATTTATAAACTCAACAAAATTGCCTCGACCAAAATTTTGCTCGTATACATCATTCGTTCATGGACATCTTTTGGACCATTTCGCTAGGTATAGTCAAAAATTTTATAAGACTTCTGCGTTCAAATTTTAAATACCATTTTCCAATATTCTAACTACTACCAAAACTTCAAGATTCTTTCAATTTCAAAACCGTTCGGCCAGAATACTTATGAACGTTTTTATTATTGGACGTTTAAAAATGATTGTTATTCGTCATTGTTTCCATTAGATCATAGATTACATCAAAATTTCGATGATTACAAGACGAATACATGTATATCATGCGGTAATTAAATTTGGCTGTCTCTACACATGTTCCCAATTCTTCTATTCCGACACCGCTAGATATTTACCTTTTACGTTAGAAATAACTTTCGTTGGAAAAAAAAAATTGCATCCTTAGAAACTATAAAAATGACAGAAACTCGAGGCAAAAATTGATGCGGAGTAAAGGTTTGGACATTGTCCATTATGAATTTCGGTTGTTGCGTCAGCACTGCTAGTATGACGTGAAAGGTATCATAAAGGTTGTTGCCTTTGTGCGAGCGATATTTGGTGGCTTTTTTGTAACAATTACGATCACATTATTTTTCATACTTTTCATATAGTTTTTCATGTTATGTTAATAATAATGTAATCCACATATTGTAATACTAGACAGCTTCATAGTTGCATTATGATGGCAGCAGAAATCACAACACAAATATTCGACGTCCACAACTGGAAAAATTGCAGCTACATAGAGATGCCAATTAATGAGTTCCTTTAACACTAATTTTACCCACAAGGAAGAAAAAGAAAAACTGATGAATGCAGCTATCGGGTTTCGTGATGTTCGTCTTTAATTTCGGATACTCAAATAATATAAAGCTTTATTTTATCACGACACAAGGAAATATGTTTTAACAACATTTGTTAAAGGCCTATGTATCCTTTATTACATTATCAAAAAAATAAGTGTTTATAGGAGGGTAGCCGTTTATATTTCGGAAACTGGCAACACTGCCTACGATCTGATGATGCATCGTGAAGCTTGTCATTTTTGACAATATATTTACCTTGACAGTTTTATTATCCGGTCGCTATTTCCATTGTTGATAGTAACTTGAAAATTTTATGTCAGCGAAAAAATGAAATTAACTCGCGAACATTTTCGTGCAATTATTTTTCATAACTTTCCGCGTGGATTATCTCAACAAGAATGCATCGATGAGTTGAATTCTTTATATGGTGATGAATCACCATCGAAAACTACAGTACATCGTTGGTATAGTGAATTCAAACTTAGACGGCGTTCTTTGGACGACGAATTTCGTGAAGTTCGTCCCACAAATATTGTTGTGTCGAAAAACATTAATGCAGTGTCTGAATTGATAATGCAAGACCGTCATGTGACATACCGTGAGGTCGGGGCATCTCTAGATATTAGTAACACTAGCGTGCATAAGATCCTGGATGAACATTTATCCGTTAAGAAGCTGTGTTCACGCTAGGTACCACATAATTCGATAACCGCTCAAAAAAGGACAAGTGTTGATTGGTGCCTAGAAATGCACAAAAAATGCAATGGCGTGCTTCAAAGAACATTTATAAAGTCGTCACAGATGATGAATCTTGGATCTATACGTATGAGCCCGATAGTAAACAGCAGACGATAGTGTGTATATTCCAAGATGAGCCAAAACCAACAAAAGTTGTTCGCGTTCGAAGCACATTAAAACAAGAAAAACCGATCACGTTACAATCGAGCCTTTAGAAAGTTTTAGAACGGTCGATTCCGAGTGGTACACAACTAATTGTTTGCCAAAAGTTTTTGAAGAAATAAGGGAAACAAACCGAAAACGACAGATCATTCTCCACCATGACAGTGCTAGCTTTCGCAGGTCGGCTCAAACGATTGAATATTTGACCAGGCAAATCATTGAATTGATGAGCCATCCGCCGTACAGCCCTGATCTAGCACTCTGTGATTTCTTTTTGTACCCACACGTGAAGAATAAACTTCGTGATCAACGGTTTTCTACGCCGGAAGAAGTAGTTGAGGCATTCAAAACTCATATTTTGGAAATACCGCCTTCACAGTCGCAGCAATGCTTTTCGGATTGGTTTAAACGACTGCAAAAGTGCATTGATTTTCAAGGAGAATATTTTGAAAAGCAATAAAACTATAAAAATTTTTTTTGCTTGCTATTCCCGAAATATAAACGGCTACCCTCGTAATTAAATAGAATAATACTTGACATGTTTATTTAACCTATATAAAATACTTTCGTGATATAATTTTGAATGTTCTATTTGTCAGTCACATAATTTATTTTTCTTACAATATGTCTCGTTATTATTAAAATAACATAGCATGATAATGATAATAAATCAGTCGACTTATAGGACACAAGCATTAGAATACTTATAATTCATAGAATAAAATATTTTATTTATTAATTATGTCTTATTTACATTATATGAAATTGTAACGAAACTTTTAAAATACCTCCAAACTTATTATAAAACCATTCAATGCTTGACATATACAATTTCCGCAAAATTATTATCAAAGATAAATTCATACCCTAGTATTTACATAAAAGGAAACACCTGTTAAATCTTCTTATTAGAAAGTAAACGACAAGAATTACCATTTAACTTTAAAACTTCGTCGCGTCGAATCAGAACGAGCTTTAACTTTTACACCTGCTGTTGAATTGATACTTTCGTAGCACATAGATGGCGCATCGGATTTCATCGAAGTAATCTCACCTTTATGTACGTGGAATAAAATAGAAAGTCAATATTTCCCGATTCAGCTATCGTCATTTTCAAATAAAGAATTTAAATTTACTTTTTAGTGGATAATATTTGGATACAATAATTCTAGTAAAAAACGAGATAAATATTTCTATTAGAGTTCAAAAGATTTAAATTACTATAATTATTGTACTCTATAAGGATTTTATTGGGAGATGAAAGGTTGTAATCTTTCATAACCTGAGAGAAATAATTGTTCTGAATTACAATAGTCTACTTGAAATAGATATTTATTTTTAATGATGCTAATAGTTCTTCATTGAATTTAACAGATAACCTTTTACAGGACTCTAAAGTAACAAAAAAGTATGATACGACTGAAATAATAATAATAATCTTAATAATAATAATCTTTAATGCCCAACAGTTACACAGACCATTTACAGGAGATAATGCACGTAAAAATAAAATTAAAATTAAAAACAAAAATAGGTGTAGTTAATGTAATACAAAGAAAAATAAGAATCCAATTAACAAAAAAATATACACACTTATAATAATGTAATCCAAGTCATATAAAAGAACTGAACGAACAATAATAGATGAAAATTAACGAAAGGGATCCTCGTATAATACATTTCTGGACATATGAACCAGAGTAGCCTTGCAGAAAACATTGGTTCTTGTCCTAGGTATTGAGAAGGTAACCGATGGTCTAGTGTCAAAACTAGGAACGAGGAAATTAACCTGGGACGACAGCACAGAAGAATCAATAAAAATATTTATTAATTTATAAAGAAAACCGCTACTAGTTTTCTCCCTGCGTATACCAAGAGAATCAAAATTGTGCCTAGCAAGCAGACCCTCATACGTCGAACCAAAGGCAGGGTAATGTCCATCAATCCTGAAATAATCAAATAATAAGTAATCAGAGATCAGAGAGATCAAAGACATACACTATAAGAACACATCATCCAGTCTTCGCCCGGCACTCCTACATATCATAATTACATGAGATCTCATCAAATTTCTTTTAGCTCTGGTTGTTACGATGGTAAAATTGCGTCTACAAGCTGGTAGTAGCATATCAAATTGTAATTCAGTTTATAAATATTCACGATCAACCCTATTATGTAGTAGACCTCGTAAGAATCTAGAACACTGATCATCTCGACGAGATTCTAGCCTAGCAAAACTATATCTTCAAAGCAATTTCATGTATCCAGTAAGCGAATAAACTCCATGAATTTTAAATTAGAGAAAAATATTTAAAACTTACGTTGAATTCTCTCAAAATATATACTGTTTCCAATATATATAGACTACTATAAAAACATCCATAATTTATTGCTATGTTTGTATAATAGGGAGAAATTTTAATAATTAAACCCAAAGATTTGCAAGCAGAAACGCCCAGTGATTCAATAGCTTTATTAAAAGTAAACAATGTATCAAATTGCACTTCCAGACCAGTAATAGTATTTTTAATGGACAGATAGGGTTTATTTATTTCGTATTGCGTAGATATAGAAGAAAGAGAGTAAGTAGTAGAGTAGTAGAGTAGTAACAGAGCAACATTTAAACACGTAAATATTTAATTTAAGAGTAGTCCAATCAGTTGTAATATCCAAGTTACGATGTCTATAGCATCGTCGACACTATTAACTTCAAAATATAGTTTTATATCATCGGCTTAAGCCAATATAGGGCAAGTTAAAGAATAAAGCAGATCATTAACGTAAGGGATAAATAGAAGTGGAGCCAAGTTACAGGTCTGAAGAACATCAAAAGTAGCAGTGAATCCTTAGAAATAAATCCACTGTAAAGCACATAACATCTGTTACACAAATAGGATTCGATTAGGTTTCGAAACAGGGAGGAAAAACCAGAAAAAGAAGTTTACCTGAGAAAAATTTAATATACTACTGTGGGCAAAAAATAGTAAGACTTTGTTCATAATTTTTAAATTCTTAATTTATTCTCCCAAATCTATTTCGTCCCCCTCAAAGTAATCCCCCCTGGCCCCAATACACTTGTGCCAACGTTTTTTCCAATTCTCGAAACAGATGTTAAAGTCAATTTCAGGAATAGCCATCAATGCGCGTAGCGATTCACGTTTAATGTCTTCAATTGACTCTAAACGGTTTCCCCGGAGCGGTTGTTTGAGTTTGCTGTATAGCCAGAAGTCACACGGAGCTAAATCAAGCGAATACGGTGGTTGCGGCACGATATTGGTTGAAAATTTGGCGAAAAACTCACGAAGAATTAATGCAGTATGCGACGGTGCATTATCGTGGTGCAAAAACCAAGAGTTGTCGGCCCATAATTCTGGCCTCTTTTTACGAATAGCATTGCGCACACGACGCATAACACTCAAATAGTATTCTTTGTTGACAGTTTGGCCGGTCGGAAGGAAATCGGAGTGCACCACACCTCGATAATCGAAGAAAACTGTCAACATAACCTTGATTTTTGACTTGCTTTGACGTGGTTTTTTGGGCTTCGGCTCACCTTTGATCCGACATTCGACCAATTGATCGTCTGTTTCCGAGTTTTCCTCATAAGCGTAGATCCAAGTCTCATCTCCAGTTATGATGCCTTTCATTTCGTCTTGATAGTCGGAAGTCACAGACGTCAACGCGACGCGGTTTTTCGAAAAAATTGAGTGATTTTCTTATCACTTTTCTTAGGCCCAAATGATCTTTCAAAATGGTTTTCACTTATCCTTCTGATATTCCAACGATGCCAGTATGGTCTCTGACTGTTAATTGTCAATTCTTAAGCACCAATTTCTTGATTGTAGTGACGTGTTGATCATCAGTTGATGTTGATGGCCGTCTTGGACGTGGTCCGTCATCAACGCGTTCTCGACCCTCTTTGAATAATTTGTACCAATCAAAAACACTTGCTCGCGACAAACAATTATCACCGAAGGCCTTTTGCAACATTCTGAACATTTCGGCACCAGAAATTTGATTCCGTAAACAAAATTTAATGGAACTTCTTTGTTGAATAATTTCACTCATTGTAAAAATCGCCGAATGCACTTTTTGTACTTCAAAAAGGCAAGCGTATACTAAACACTAATGATTATTTTGATGTGACATTTGGCACAGATGTCACTGACAGCCATACCAACCTAGAAAAAAAATATTTCGACGAATGGATTTTCGCGCGAAATTTAAATTAAAAAGTCTTACTATTTTTTGCCCACAGTAGTATACATACCATGTAATATTTAATATGTTATTAAATTAAATGAGCTTTACTTAGATCATCTGAAAACGTTATATTTTAAATGAATTTGTGTTGGTTTTATGTGTAATTAAAATTTAACTGTATAACAGATGTAATAAATGAAATATTTGTTGACAAATGAAAGTCAAATTATGCTATAATATATTAATATTAAATTTTGATCCAGTTTACTCATGAAATAAATAAATTGATTTCGATGTTTTTGATTTCTGAATTTATGCAAATATTTCCTATCGTTCTATAAAAAATACAACCAGATCCATTATTAACATGAACTATATTAATAATATTTAAATAAAATGAATTTACATTTAATCGAATGTCAAAACAATAAATCCTTATTCCAATTTAGTTTCCAATTAATTAAATTCTAGGATTATTATCGTAGATTATATAAACTTTACTTGCAATTGCAATTTCTAATAATATATTTTCTTTTGCGAATTATTATCATGAATAATAATAATAATAATAAAATATTGTATATAATTTTAAATAATACTATTCTAATCTGGTACGTAGACTTCCGAGATCGTGGTCCATGCTATCTGCTTCTGGGCTTCCCCATACAAATGGGTACGAAACGTCGGCAGATATACAAGTGACGCGGTTCCAACCTGGAAGCCGAGAAGCAGATAGCAATACTATTCTAAATACAAAACTTATCTAGCACATAAACCTCAAATTCTTTAATACATTTTTCTGAACTTGTTCATGTTCCTTATTTTCTCAATTCAGTCCTAGGTGTATCTTCAAGGCAATTCTTACAAAAAATTTAGAAACTTAAACTATTTATATTTCTATTTTCACAGCTTAGTCCTTCTACATGCGCCCACATACCATAATTATTATAAATACGTAGAATAATATTCATTTTCTACAGTAATTCACTAATATTTTAGTACTTATTCTGGTACGTAGACTTCCGCGGTCGTGGTCCATACTATCTTCTTCTGGGCTGGAACCGCGTCACTGGTATAACGACGCCACTGTTTGTTGCACTAAAACTCAGTTTCAGTGCAACAAACAGTGGCAGTAGTTGAGCCCTGAAGATGTCCCGTACGAGTGGGTAAGAAACGTCGGCAGTTATACCAGTGACACGGTTCCAGCTCGGAAGCCCAGAAGAAGGTTATAGTACTTATATTTATCATAATCTTTTTAACATCAGTTCTGTATATTTTAAAGCTTATTAACATTTTAAACTTTATAATAAAACTAAATTAGTCAATCAGGCATTTATTTACTATCACATAACCTCCTATTTCTGCTTTAAACTAACATATGTTCACTACCATGTTTCCAGGCCTTCTTTTCTTTATTTCAAACCTCACTAGTATTTATAACTATAGGGCAAAAGATAATCAACGGCCAATGGAATGACTTCAAAAACAAAAGCATTTTACGTAAATGAATCCAAAAGAATTTTTAATTATTTATAAAATAAGGAAATAAGTATGATTTTCGTTATCTACATACTAAAATGATCTAAGAACATATCTTTCTGTTGATATATAACCCCTTTCCACATTAATTTTCGTATTCCGTATTCCAAGCCAAAACGCACAATGTGCGTTTTGGCTTTCAGCGGTACAGACCGTGTGCGGAATTTGTTTTCGTACGGGTATTTTTGCCGTAGTTTTCCAGGTGTAACACTGTTTAATTATCTGCTGATGATGACAACTTAATTGTCGAAGTACATATACAGAACAAGAAAATTAATGTGGAAAGGGGTTATATAACCTTCAGTGATTAAGATAATCAACCACAGGCTCCGTCAAAATTACATATCTTTCTGTATTTTACATCTCCCATACATGAACTTGTATTTTATTCTGCCAGTATTGAACCGAAAATATCTTAATCATTCTGAATTATAAACAAAATTCTAGAACCAAAATTCATGATAAATGTGTTCTTTAAATTTTTGAAAAAATATCTTTTTTGTAGCATTTACATTCATGTATATTGGATTTATGTTTATGCACCTTTTTACAGATTTATTTAAAATGGATCCACTCTCATAACAATATCCTTTTCTAACTATACTGATACTTTGTTTTGAAATTTAAACATAATTATTACAATTCTGACTAATCTTTAACATATCTTCTGTTTATTCATATTAGCATATTGTTAGAATGTCTATAAATTGATTCTATGTAAATATATTTTAAGTTCTTGCACCATAAATATAAACTGGAAAAAACCTATACAATATTATTTGGTATTTACATAATAAACAGGATAATGGTTTTATTTTTTTCGATTATAATGAAGTTTGAACTCTCTTTCATGAATTAACAAAAATGCTAATATTGCTAATATTGAAGGACTTGTTGTCAATAACAGATAAATTAATTTCTGTTGTCAATAACAGATAAATTAATTTCTGTACTCGACTCGTTGTGGACAGTTTTTAATTGTTAAAGCTTAGTACTGAAATCCAGGAAAATTATAAAAAAACACATGTGTCAGTAACTTTCAATTATTTATATAAGGATTGACGTAAAAGTTGGTCAAAAGTTTTAATTTTCGTGTAAAATGAACAGTTAAGTACGCACATAATTCGATTTTTATTTTTAATGCAGCCCTTAAACATTTCGTCTTAGGATATATACAGCAAACCTTAACAGAAATAATTTATTTATTTTAATATTAAGTAATTTACTAAAGTGTCAAACAATGAATTAAAATTAATTCTATTCGCAAATTGTTACTGATCCTACAGAAACAGCGCCATTTAGAAGCACCTTCATGGACATAATCTTGATTAGTGATCCATTTATTGATGACATTGAAATAATAGATACGCATAACTTATCCGACCATAGGTGTGCAGTTGCTCCGACTTTGCTAATGATTATTGCGAGTTCTTCAGTTCCAATTTTGCGAGTAGGAGACAAAGGATCTGTATCAATGATATATATTCGACTGAAGCTCATATTGTTTCGGTAGCACCACAAGGATTCGTTTTCGCACCATACTTTTCATTTTATATACGGTCGACTTCTGTGGTGCTTTGAGTTACTGCACGCTGTACTTATTCGCGGATGACACTATAACTGTATTGAACTTTTTGGATTAATCAATTACCTGAATACGTTAATTTTATAAACTTACATTTCGATAGATTGTTACAAATTTTCAGTGAATGGGCATAGGTTAGCGATTACAATCGCAGTGAATGACTTGGGCTTGATTTTTAATAATAATAGATGAGTTTGGAGCGCGAATTCACGAACTTGTTCAAAAATTCATTTCAATATTGAAGTGCTTGTAGAGTAGCATGAAGATTAGTCTCAGAGCCATGATTTGTAATTCTTTGATTTTGGTCATGCTTCGATAACTATGTTATTGTTGTACTTTTCATGATTAGGCACCGAATATGTAATTAAAGTTCATTGAATTCAAAAGATTTGTTTCCGATTTACTAATGGTCTGGGGAGGTGTCATCGCGTGAAGTTTTTAATAGATGAATTTTTGAATATTTGTTTCTTTGTTTATAAGGCAGTATTAACAAACGCTCCAAGTTATGTTAGTAATTTTCTAACCAGGAGGAGGACAATTTATTCTAGATAGATTTGATTTATTGATAATTATTGATATTTACGATACTGCAAGACTCTTCTGCTTTGTTTGAGAGATATTTTTCATATATTGCTCGAACTTGATACACTGTCCTCCTTGGATACAAATTTTGTTTTAGTAATGTTTTCAAACACAGATTAAAAAATTACTGTGTCAAAGAGCCTCACAGAGTAGATAGTGGCTTATTATACGTTATATATTTTTTAGCATAGATTCTGCTTCTCTAAGTTGTTAAGATGTCAATCTTGGATACCTCAATTTTATCTCAGTATTGATGTTTTCATACATAGTTTGAAAGGTAGACTATTACTATATCGAAGCCTCACATGCTAGATAATGCGTTATTATACGTATACTATTACTACCCTCAGTATTTACATTGTGAATTAAAATATACAAAATACTAATACGCTATGCTTTAATAGGGTGTCCAATCTCCATTATTGTTCACTATATATTCGCAGGGTTTGGGCATACTATCAATTATTTATTGAGCATATGCAACAGATAAAGATCGCTATGTCTTCCTAATCTGTCTACATAAGGATTTCATATTAACTACAGGCCTTTTTCCAAGTTTTTGCTTTATGAAGCCAAGCTAACACGTGCACGTCATTCTCCTCCTATTCTCCTCCTTCTATTACACACATCGCCGATTCTGCTGTTTTGCGTCGTTGTCTTCTTGCAGCACGCACAGTAACTTGTTACTTCCAAACCTTTGTTTGCAGAGGATAGAAGATATTTTTATAAATTTGCAGCATTCCATCCGATGTTGTCACTATGAACTTATACACAAAATTACAATACATTCGTAGTATTATAACGTAGTAAAGCAAACATAAAGAATTAAGAAGTCTACCTGCTTTTCTTAGAAAGGATAGCTACATTAAATTGGTGATTGGGCTCTTTTGTTAAATGCCATACTTTGTAAGAATTCTACTTCCTACCTTGTTGCCTCTTTGTACGTTTATTGACATTTTACAGGCGTGTTTCTTAACATCTTTCTATGAAATATAATATAATAATAAGTTTTTACTTTATGAAGCCAAGCTAACACGTGCACGTCATTCTCCTCCTTCTAGGACATACAATGCCGAGAATCTGATGTTTTGCACGCACAATGACTTGTTACTTCCAAATCATTGTTCTGCAGGCGATAGAAGATGTTTTTATAAATTTGCAGCATTCCATAGGAGTTTAAATTTGTTGTAAACAGATGCATTTGCCAAAACCATATGCCCTAACGTGCACTTTAACTGGATATTTAGCTGTGCTCATTTTTTTGCCTTTTACCGTTCATACTTTGCATTTGTTCACATCGATCCAATAACAATGTTTTTGCGGTTATACTTTGCCAATTAATGTTATTTTCTCGTAACCGACGATGAATAGTCACAATACTGACTTTTATATTACGTCTACTTAATATTTGCTGTGAGTCAGTTCCTCGTTTCAAACGACGTTCCGGTAAATCGTCAACGTTGCTGTTTGTCTTATATTTTGCTCTACGACACTTTTTTTACAAATCCAACAGAATGTCAATATACTGCCGCCGATTTATATGACATTTTAAGGCTGCGTGACTGCACAGAAATACCGCTTCCAATCTTTTAATATATTTGCACTCATTATTATATTATACATACATATACACATACATGTACATATTATACGAGGTATGACAATTAAATAACGATACTACGCTGCTTCCATTGCGCAACCTCATCGGGCGAGGCTTGAATTGGAATGTCATTGACCTTGACACTTCCCAAGCAATAACCCGTAGTTTCGTCTCTCTGTTTGCTTTAGTTTACTTTCCAGCTTTAATTGTAGAGGACACTGTTACTTAGTAGTCCCGTAACAATGGTTGACATAAAAATCGAGCAGCGAACTAACGCGAAATTCCTTGTGAAGTTAAAAGAATCGCGAATAGAATGTTTACAAATGTTGAATAATGTGTTTGGTGATAATATTATGTCACGTGCGAGAGTTTTTAAATGGCACAAACGGTTTTCTGAAGGTTAGGAAGAGGTCATAGATGATGATCGTCTTGGTTGACCTGTGACTGCAAGAATTGAAGGTAGGGTTCAAAAAATTAATAAAATTTTGGAAAAAGACCAACGTCTGAGCATTCGGATGATTGCCAATATGGTAAACATTAACACGGAAACAGTAAGAGACATTTTGCATGATGAATTAAACATGACAAAAGTTTGTGCTCACAATGCTGTGCTTGATTATCCTCCGTATTTTCCAAATCTCATACTATATGACTTTTACCTGTTACCAAATGTGAAAAATGCATTAAAGGGAACACGTTTCCAGTCTGCTGAACATGTAAAAGCAAAAACCGCAGAATTGTTGAAGGAACTGATAACTGATGACTACAGCATTATTTTGAATAATGGAAGACACGTATACAGTTGTGGATAAAAGTTGAATATAAATTTATTTGCAATAAATAACATTTCTCGCACCTGTCTCGTTATTTAATTTCCACACCTCGTATATATTTCAAAATCAATCAAAACGTTGGGCTATTCCAGTCTAAACTTTTCTCATTAAATTCTGTAATGTTGTAATCGATTTTTGAAGATCTGATAAATAGTTTACGCCATCGAGTTACTCGACCTTAGTGCTTTCTATTTTGAATGAATACAACTGGCGAACTTCTCAATTAACGTAGTTGACATTTCTAGGTAAATACAAGAAAAATACAGGTTAATTTACTATTACTCCCGTCATTCTCGAAGCGTCGAAGAATTTACGAAGGAATCGATTCTGTATCTGATGACAGTTCGTTGTAGAAGTAGTCACAAGTAGTCTCTTGAAAAATATGAAAAGAATTTTATTATTGTGCTTAAATATCATCTAATATTGCAGCGAAAAATATTAAAAACGTAGAAAATATGCTCGCAACAAAGAAAAAGAAAGTTTAAAGGCACTAGTAACTACGTTCACAATTTACCAGAAAACATATTTATTGAGCAATCGGAATTTTTAATTTAAAAATTTAATCAGCACGTGAAACATTTCATTTCGCTAGCAATGTTCCTTCAAAGTTCTTTACTAGTAGTTTTAATATGTTCCCTCCTTGGGAGCAGTTTCATTAAACTTTGAAGTAATTTCATCTCAATGATCTAGCCTTGCATTATCTTACTGATCCTTTTCGTGACTGCAACTGGCGTGTATTTATTAATTTTATATGACAGAAATGTTCTTTGCGCTCTTCTTAATGTTAATAGCGAATACTCTAGCGCAGATATTTAAATAATTTTCTAAATTTCGTGGAAAACGAGACTTAATTTAAAACGATATACGGAGAGGGTTTAAAAAATAAATACCACTTGAATAATGTAGCGGAAGTTTTTAGATCAAAAAGTGTAGTATTGGAAGGCATTTGTCCAATAGATACCATCGGTTTATTGCGGTCTGTAGACAATTTTTACACTTGATGTTTTCAAATTTTTTCTTTTAAACCTAAAGATGTAGTTTCATAAAGATGTAAACAAATTTATTTAACATTATGCATATATTTATTAAACTTTAAGACATACGAATATGAAACTTTACACACATATTTACGAACCTCTCAAGCTCAGATTACAGACATTCAATATGTCCTCCATCAACGACACAAAGAATATCATCGATATTCAAATTCCTCCCATACTCGGACAAGCATGTCCTTCGTCACTGATGTTATGGCAGTACGGATCCGGTTCTTCAACTTTTCTAGATTCCGTGGGAGGGATGGTACATAAACGATGTCTTTAACGAAACCCCACATGAAGAAGTAACAGGGTGTCAAATCCGGTGACCGTGGAGCCCAGCTGAGTCGACAGCTCCTTGACGACCAATCCAACGATTCGGTAGAGTTTTATTCAGATATTCACGAACTTTGGCGACTCCAGTGAGGGGGTGCCCCGGCTTGTTGAAAAATGAAGTTGTCTTCGTGCAGCCTCGGAAACAACTAGTTTTGTAACATAGCCAGATACTGCTGACCGTTAAGCGTGTTTCCATCAAAGAAGAATTGGCCGTAAACAGATGATCGGGATATCACACAAAAGACATTGATTTTAGGCGAATCTCTTGCATGTTCAATGGCTGCATGTGGGTTCTGTAGACCCCAAATTCGAGCATTGTGTTTGTTTACTAGACTACTAACATGGAAAGTCGCTCCATCACTGAACATGATGCGTTGTGCGAACGTGTTATCATTTTCAATAACATCATGAATCTCGTTCCAAAATTCACACGTTTCCGTTTGTCATCAGGACGCAGAGCTTGTAACAACTGTAACATGTACGGCTTCATAACCAATCGACGTTTCAAAACACGCCAAATTATTGTAGACAGTTGTAACTCCCGACTGGCACGATGAGTTGATTTTGAAGGAATACGTTGACAGGCAGTTTGAATTCGTGCAACATTATCTTCAGAAACACGAGGGCGACCAGGACTCTTTCCTTTACATACACATCCTGTATCTATGATACAAACTATCGATACCATCTGCGAATGTTACCCCCATTCAGAGGATCAATTTGGTAGCTGAAACGTCTTTGCACTGTAATCACGGAATTGCACTTCGCATACTCGAGAACACAAAATGGTTTCTGCTGCGGAGTAGCCATTTTAAACATGTGACGGTTACCTAGAAAAACAGATGACAAGTGACATCTAGCGGCTATTAAATAAACTATACTATGCTATTAGAGAAGCGATATTCGTTTCTCTAATAGCCGAGCCGAGGCGTAGCGTATATTCTTTTTGAAACACGCTGTATTAAGGCGGAAGATTTGCAATACAATTTACAAAACTAGATTAAGGAAGCAATGGAAAGAAAGCTTGCAAGTGATAGGGACGAAACGAAAGCAACGATAAAGCACCACGAATATTATGTCAAATATGAATAAACAAAGATAAGACCGACGATAACTAACGGATACATGTATAAACGAGTGAAAGTCGTTTTATTTTGGGAGAATCAGTTTAAATCGCCCATTAGTCCTAACTGGAAGCACAAGAATAAAGAAATAAATCAATTCTAGAGTATCGCTCTGTTAATTATGTGTGTGTAAGGGTCTATATCCATACGTTTTTTTAGTTTGTAAAAATTTATTAATGTTCAATGTTTTTTTTGTGTGAAGAGAACCACTTTGTATTTCTACATTCGACTAATTGTGTAAAATGCTCTATATCATTTATTTAATAATTTTTTTGAGGGAGGAAAATGCCTAACGCGCTTAAGGAAGAGACCAACTTCCCCGTTATCTGGGCCTCGCACCTACTAAAACCTCATTTCGCCAAGGTAAAATCTCCATCCTGGAACAGCTGTTTGCATTACTTCAGAATGGCGCCTTATAATTAGTGTTGATTGACATCATTTTCAACACCCTTTCTACGTACTTGGAGATCTCCTGCCAGCGATTATTTCCAGACATTATTTCCATAGTGTTGTCCGGCGTTAAACGGCCTACTTCCTCTTGTAGCGTGTCTCTGTACTTGGTCCACCACTCGCACTCAAAGAAGGTAGCATCGTCTTCTGCAGAATAATAATAATAATAATTTATTAGTCCCACAGAAAACCACTTACAGGATTACACAGGCCAACCTATAAATATTTTTTGAAAACTTTTTTCAAAGTTCAACCTGTTTTTTATGTATTTTGGTGTGCTGAATTCAAATTTTTAATCAGTTTTTTTTCTACCGCGTATCAATGTTTCGCAATCTTTATCTTATGATAGTATTAAAATATATAGTTAAGATTTAAGATCAGAGTAAAATTTAATATTTTACTATTACAATAGTAGTGTAAGTTTGAATATGAGCAGTTTTTTACTTATTAATCTAAAGTTTTGTATTTCCTCAACCACTTCACAGTAAAAGTTGAGTGTAAATTTTCCATTTATATGATGCTTCTGGAGTTTCTCGTAGAAGGGCCCAACAGTAATCTCCCATCATGTTGACATTGCAACGACCCTGATACCGTTTCGCCATCTCCTTTATATCTTGGAGGAAACGCTCCCCTTGTTCCTCACTTACAGCTCCAAGATTGTCAGGGAAAAAATTTAAATGTCAGTGTCAAAAATGCACCATCCCAGATTAGAAAGTATAGGCCTTCGTGATTTTCTTTGTATTAGTCACGCAGATACTCAAAAGTGCACTTTGAACATTTACTACTAATAAGGTGTAGAGACCAAGGTATTATTATACGCTTACAATGCATAATTAACGTAAAATAAACATGCGAGGAAACTTTACGTCGTCTGGTATTTTAAAGTTCATTTTCGAATTCAGCACATCAAAAAACATAAAGGGGGGACCAATTTATAAAAAAGTTTGTTCATGGTTGGCCTGTGTTATTATTATCATTATAGATATATAAACTAATACAAGTAATGATAACGGTAAATGCAAAAATTAAAAGCAAAATTGATACAAAGAAAATTACTAAAAAAGAAATTAGCAAGTCAAAACTGCGCAAGTCCATTTCCAATATTTGACATAAGGGATATTTTCATTAAATAACATTGTGATATACATAATCAGTATCAGCTTACGATTCTAAATAAATAATTACATCGTAGGTGTAAGTTCAATACATATCAAGAAAAGTTAATTGAAATACCAAACAAATTTTTAAATTCCCTGACATATGCAGCGACTTAAGTACAACGTTATGTTGGGCGGAGGTACATGAATTAAAATAACTATATGGCAGGTATTAAATTTAATAAAAATGTAGAGCTAAATCCCTTCGATTATATGAACCTTCAAAATACTCGAGTGCCCAATAGGGCGGTGTAATTAGTGTTAAGTTCGTGATATACTCCAATTACCTTGTATTTTAGATAGTTAGTAGTTAGTAAGTGTAAGGATACCAAAAGACGAATTTATATATTCAATTCTGATACGTAGTAGGATATAATATAAATTTTTTCTTGTATGAGCACATACAATAAACCAAAATTAGGACATGATCTAATTACAAATCTGAGAACTTTTGATGCTCCTAAAGAAATTGACGACAGATAAGATTGGCAAAGGATAGATATGTATAAAATTGCACTCCTAAGTCTGTAATTTCAAAGGCTTTTCAAATAGGTTCAAATACAACGATATAGTAAAAATGAATGGAATTAGTAAATTTTAAATAAGAATCTACAAAACACTTTTTAATATTTAATAACATTTTGTTAAGCCTACGCCGAGCAAATGAAATGACAGGCAAATGGAAAATCGGAAAATCGTCTGTGAAATGCTGCTTCAAAGGTATGACCGAAAGTCATTTCTGCATCGAATAGTGATAGGTGAGGGAAAATGGGTTTATTTTGAAATTCCTAAGTGCAAAAATCACGGCTGTCACCTACCGAAGTTGACCCATCAACTCCAAAGCCAAACAGTTTTGGTTGCAAGACAATGTTCTGCATTTGGTGGGACCAGAGTGGCGTGGTGTATTGCGAACTGTTGAAAACTAGTGAAGCTGTTAATAGTGATGGCTACCGTCAACAAGTTATCAATTTGAACCATGCATTGACTGAAAAACGTCCAGAATGGGTCCGAAGATACGGTAAAGTGATTTTACAGTACGATAACGCGCCGGCTCGTACAACGAAATTGGCCAAAGAAGCGTTGAAAGCACTTGAATGGGATATAATATCACACCCGGCGTACTCCCCAGACCTTGCCCTTTTTCTTATTAATGAAACACGGGCTAGTAGAGGAAAACTTCGCCAATTTCGAAGAAGTTAGAAAATAGCTCGATGAACGGTTTTGCTCAAAAGAAAAACAGTTTTTTTTTTGGCATGGCATCCATAAATTGCCTGAAAGATGGGCAAGATGTGTAGAATCAAACAGCCCACACTTTGAATAAGTAAAGTTTTCCATTTTTTTGAAAATTATGTAGTTTTTTTACGAAAAAAACGGTGATGACTTTCATATATACTTGGTACGTATGATGAAAATTAGCATATAGTACATTAAGCACCAGTAAGTAAGTGATTGAGGGTTTTCCAATTATTTATTGTTATATCAAGAAGTAATATTGATTTAACATTATACATCAATAGTCAGTTTCTGCAAGCCTATTCTATTATTTCTTCAGATTTTAAATTAATTTATAGAAAGCGGACACACGTACATGCTCAATAAAAAATTTAGATTTTGCATCTAGACAAAAAAGGTTGTTAACTCAATTTGCTAGAATCATTTTTCAAAAAATGAAACTGTAAATAATAGTCAAGTCGTCCTTATCGATCAGTTTGACCTGATTACAGCATCGCTAATTGGCCTCCAAGTTATAACAGCCTTATTCTGCCCGTTTAATAGAAATCCTCAATATCAGTTTTAACTATTTTATAGAAAACTATTTGTAATAGATGTATAAGATCTCATAGTAACATCATTAGCTTACTTTTGCACTCTTCTGATAATACTGTACGGGAAAATGAACATGACAAATGTATATGAAACATATATTGCGAAACCGTAAACAGAGAATCAAATCCTGAATATGATTTCAGAATTGGTTACGTATGTAAAGTTTGTTTCAAATTGTGCGGTTTTTTTTTTAGAATAAATAAAATATAGATGGTGCACTGAATTTGTCTGGAAATGTGGGCATGTAAAAAGTGTGATGTATAACATTTCTAAAAATGGCTTCGTACACGGTAAAACAACGCGTTCAAATTGTTGAATTATTTTATGAAAATCAGCGTTCTGTGAAAAGAGTTTTTAGAAAATTACTTGAATCTTATGGTTTACATAATCGTCCATCTGAAAGCACTATTTGTCGAATTATTAAAAAATTTCAAGAGACCAGTTCCGTGGAAGATCAAAAAAGTGAAAAATACAGTCGTAGTGGTCGTTCACAAGAAAATATTCCTTTAGTTCGTGAAAGTGTTGCTGAAGACCCTGAAATATCCATTAGACGACGTTCACAACAACTTGGACTTAGTGCCGTACCTGGGGTGAGGAAAATCGACGAGTTATTCATGAGAAACCTAGGCATCCTAAACGAGTTTCTGTTTGTTGTTCATTATGATCAGGTGGTGTAACTGGTCAATGATGATCAATATCGTTGGATGATAACCGAGTTTTTTGTGACGTGAATTAATGAATATTGATCTAGAGGTTATGTGGTTTCATCAAGATGGCGGTACACCTCACTTTGCACACGAATCAATTGATTTATTGAAAGAACAATTTCCTGGACGTGTAATCTCAAGAAATGGTGATGTTAATTGGCCACCAAGATCGTGTGATTTAGCACCGTTAGACTATTTTCACGCAATCAATTTCTGGTTTGAAAGATGAAATTATTCGTGTGATTGGTGAGATAGAGCCTCAATTATGTCAAAATGTCATTGAAAATTTTAACGAAAGAATGGACGTCTGTGGAACTGCAAGAAGCCATTTCGCAGATATTATTTTTCGCATATAAATGTCATAGCTGATACTTCAATTACCAATAAAATGCTTTTGAAAGTGAATGCAAATTATGTGTTTTATTTATTCTTTAAAAAGACCGCGAAATTTGAAATACTCTTTACTTTTATAATTTATCAAATCATCATTTAAATTTTAAATTTCGTTATTATTTATAAATATGGGATTGGACTGATGCTTAAAGTAATATTAGTATTTGTATAATGGGTTAATAAAGGAAAAAACATCGAAAATAATATATAATACACTTTAATTGAACCGCTTGTAACCGATTCTATATGAATTGACTTTCCATTCAAACAGATATAGACAAACACACTTATGACAAACGGCTGAGCTTGATAGCTTACTATATGTCTGCAAATTGAATTGTCTATACGCAGTCAAGTTGTTTCATTATTTTAGAGGGCATCTCAGTTAGATATTGAATAATTTAAGATCAAAAGTGGATATGCGACAGCATAATTATGAAAATACTTCGCCAAACAAGAATATTGGATATTAAAGGTAAGACGACGAAAACGAAAGTGGGGAATGTGTGAGATTAATTGTCAATAACTACTTATGTAAGCGAGATTTTGTAATACATACGTCGTTCGTACCATTTTTTATATTCAAAATCCACTTTAGTTTATGAAAATACAATTTTACATCAAGGTGCATTAAGTATAAATATTATACTTTAAACAGCATTTTTAATAACACAATTAGTAGCATCTGAACTCTTCTAAATCCACAAACATAAAACCCTAGACGAAAACAAATGATAATCAACAAAATGAAACCGATGTTATAATCTTAGATCAATAATTTGTTACATTAATTAACAAGAAAAACCATTAATGTTTATTTTGAATTGCATGCTCCCTTAGAATTACATTCAAAGCTCTTTTTCTTTCTCAGAACAAATAACATACCGTGGGGTAGCTAGATTAAATAGAGGGATATACGAAGGGTGTCCACTGTGAGAAACAAAACGTTTTTCCCTTCCGTTTTTCTATCCAGTAAACCTAAATTTAAACACCCTAATATAGATCTAAATTCTTCTGTTATTAAACTCTCCCTATATTGAAGCCTCGAAATCTATCCAATCATAATCATCCTAATATGGATTGCAAAATTCAAACAGAATATTCTTTGTAAAAAAATATAGATAGTACTGGAGTAGAGTGGCAAAGATGAGAAAAAACGTTTTAAAAGTGTTTTATTTTATTTATATACAGTATCTTTGGTATCAAACATATTGGAACGGTACTTGTCAAATACCGACTAAATATAGTTTAAAAACTTAAGTTTTGAAATTTGTTTGAACCAATTAATAATCTAATTCATAAAAATTATGTGTACTGCGATTTTTCTTTATTGAAACATTAAAAATTTTAGTTTTAGTAAATACTGTGGAAGCTTATTTTAAACCCTTGTGACTCTAAGATCTTTTGCTTTAACATATACATACATCTTACCCTTTACTCCTAGTATCTCAATAAATAAAACATTAGTGTGAAACTTTTTTTGCATACCAACGTCAAAATTATATTAATTTTGAAAAGTTAGTAATTAAATAATTAACAGAACTACAACTGAAGAAAGTAACCACTTCTAAAATCGTTTCGCAATTAATCTATTAGGGGATGATGAATAACCAGGGTTATTCTCTTATCTCTCTCTCGTATCAACTGTTCAGCAAATGAAAACAAAAGCACATCGTCTTATTTAGAAATAGTACAACAATCTGTATAAGTATGTCGGGGCGAGTAACAAGGAATCTCGTATTCTTCCAAGTTTTCAAATACCCCGCTAATGGAGAAGAAAAGACAAGAAAATTATAAAAATTTTAAAAATGAAGGGCAATTAGATGTCTGTGATTCCGCTTTTAATTAATAAATACCAAAAAAATGTTAATATTGTGTTGGCAACTAAGTACTTTAGGTTTTGTAGTATAAAATAAAACACTTTTTTTTTAAACAAAGAATAGTTTTTAATCAATTATATATTTTCCATTTTGCTCAATGACTTTTTGCTATCTTTCTTTCAGCTGCATGATTCCGTGCTCATAAAATTTCTGGTCCTTATCAGCAAAAAACTGAACCAGGTGCGAGTGAAGGTCATCGTCATTTGTGAAAGTTTTACCATTCAAAGAATTCTGCAAACTTCGAAATAAATGGTAATCAGATGGTGCTAGATCAGGGCTGTATGGGGGATGTGGCATCACTTCCCAGCCAAGCTCCAATAGTTTCCCACGAGTTGCCAAAGATGTGTGAGGCCTTGCATTATCTTGGTGGAAAACTACACCTTTCCGATTTGACAATTCTGGCCGTTTTTCTTTGATTGCTTCATCTAGTTTTATTAATTGTTGACAGTAAACATCAGAATTGATCGTTTGGTTCCTTGGAAGCAGCTAAAAAAACACAACACCTTTGTAATCCCACCAAACTGACAGCATGATCTTTTTTGGATGCAATTCAGCTTACGATGTGGTTTGAGTTGGTTTATCGTGTTTGCTCCATGATCGTTTTCGAACTATGTTACTGTACAGGACCCATTTTTCATCACCAGTGATGATTCTTTTTAAGAAAGGGTCGGTTTCATTTTGTCTAAGGTGCATATCGCAAAAGTTGATTCTTTGTGTTAAATGAATTTCTTTCAATTCGTGAGGTACCCAAATATCAAGCTGCTTAACTAGCCCAAGACATTTTAAATGTTTTTCAATTGTTGTGTGCGATACATGTAGCCTCTCCGCAACCTCTCGAACAGTTATATGACGATCCTCTTCAATTATCACTTTGATTTGGTCATCATCAACTTCAGTAGGCCGACCAGAGCGTTGCCCATCTTTGAGGGAAGAATCTCCAGAACGGAATTTTTTATACCAATTCTGACACGTGCGCTCTGTTAAGCAATTAGCACCATAAACTTCACATATCTTCGTGATACTAGTCACATTGACGTAACTTCAGAAGCAAGTAGTGCGTGATTTTTATTAAAGCTATTAGTTGTGGGTTAATTTTAAATGGAGTGCAGAAACGAACATTTTCGGAAAAGAAAGCTGCTGTGTGAGCCGCAGCAGCTTTCTTTCCTTTACGGAACTAAAATAGTAAAATATGTCGATAATGTTCGTTTCTGCACTCCATTTAAAATTAACCCACAACTAATAGCTTTAATAAAAATCACGCACTACTTGCTTCTGAAGTTACGTCAATGTGACTAGTATCACGCGAGAAACGGTAAAGTACAGCACCAACATACGCTATACAAAAAATAAAGCAACGCTCTCTATCAGTAAAAACCTAAAGTACTTAGTTGCCAACCCAATATCATCGTATAATATTTTTAATTAGATTAAACAGAATGATGATTCACTAGTTGAGATTTGAAATTACCGAATTACTTGATTATGCAAAACAAGATAAAACGAAATCTAACAATCTTTTCCGGAACTGGGCCGAGTTTCGCTCACATCGAGTATTTCCAATATAAGCGTTTAATAGATTAAGTCAGGCTATTCAACTAACAATATTACAGGCTAGTAATTTATAAAAACAAATATGAAAACTGTAGTCTAAAAAAATCCTTTACTCATCTTAGATATGAGGAAAGAGGTGTAAGAAAATTAAAATCGAGGGAATAACTAGTAACATTTCAAGAAGACAAATTAAAATAATTAAAGTAAACTCTTAACGGTAATAGTTTTTGCTAAAGAAATCAATGCTAAATTGAAATACATATAAACAGCGGAAATTTCCACAACAGAGACGACAATTTTAACTTCGAGTTCTGATTGCTCACGTGGCAATCAGGATGGAAGGTTAGGATCTCGTATTTGCAAGTACGTACAAATAAAAATAATTTCAAGTTAAAGTCCATTCGGTTAGAGTATGGTATATTATGTCACATAAGCAATGAAGCAGTTTTAGTAAGCGTCCCTTTATTGGTAGGCAACGAAGAGTGTTGCTCTGATTTGTTCACCAATATTCCCAATGCAATTCCACCATATCATTTATGCTTTTTTCGTACGAAGGTATGTAGTTTGTTTATCCCAGTGCAATTCCACCATATCATTTATGCTTTTTTCGTACGAAGGTATGTAGTTTGTTTATCCCAGTGTTTATATAATAATTCATAATGTTTCCAAATTTATGAAAAACGATACCGAAAATGATCTAACAATTCTGTTGCAACAGCATAGATAATTTGATTATGTATTTAGTATATATCTAGGCTAATGTTGACTTCGACTAACAAGGGACACAGGCAAGAGTCCCTCATCGATTTAAATGAAACTTGGTAGGTTTATAGACTGGTGTAGTATAAGAACAACGGTAACTTTTTTAGCTGCCCAATCGCCCGTTTTCGGGAGGTGATATCGGCAACACAACCCTTAACTATTTGCTTTAATATCTCCAAAACGGTAAGACATAACAGAAAGTAAGGATAAATATTTCACTGTTTTAATAGTACTAGTGTCAATACTTTTCTTTTCACAGATATTGTTTACCAGCAATAACCCCCAAACCCCACCCCACCCCATATTTATTTCAAATTTGTTTTATTTGCTAAGAAAATACAAGAGGTTATGCACAATTTATTCATATACATACAATATATTAATCATGCCAGAAAATAAATGAATTTATAGGAAATTTATAGGAAAAAAACAACTAGAAAATTGTATACCTACGTATTTGATGTACAATGTGTATAAATAACGACAATTCTTATTGTTATTTATGTAACTAATATGTAGATTATACGATGTCTATAGTATCCAAATTTTATCCAGGTTAAGTATATCTTATATG
Organism: Dermolepida albohirtum; assembly: GCA_031893035.1. Classification (NCBI taxonomy): domain Eukaryota; kingdom Metazoa; phylum Arthropoda; class Insecta; order Coleoptera; family Scarabaeidae; genus Dermolepida; species Dermolepida albohirtum. Next base: position 89,403 of record JAVIWB010001901.1, on the reverse strand, counting down.
CCATAAACGCTTGTCGCCTTTCCAAATGCATATACAGGGTGCGGCGCTTAAATCTGGACAAATTTAATTTTTCATTTAAAAACAAATTTATTGACACAAAATATGAACAAAATTGAAAATTCATTTACAGAAATATAGTTGTACCTGCCGAGAGTAAATTACTCTATATAACCTCCTTCAGCCCTAATGACCGCCTCTATCCTTGTCCTAAAACGGTCGCATGCTCTCTTTAAAACACCGCTGTCCATATTGGTGAATGCTGCTTCGATAGCGATGCGTAGAGATGCGACATTAGGGTGCCTGGACTTGTTAGTAACCCTTTCGACTACGCTCCAAACATAATAGTCCAGGGGGTTCAAATCCGGGCTATTCGGGGGCCAGAACTCTTTGCTCCAGAACATGTCCGCGTTATCCGATAGCCAGTTTTGGACTAAATGGCTCGTGTGGGCCGGTGCACCGTCCTGCTGAAAGACATATTGTTTCCCCGCGGCCACAGTTACCATCCACGGTTTCACAACATTTGTCAAAACTTGCAGATAAACTTCTTTATTGATAGTTTGTCCTTTTTCGAAGAAATGCGGCGGAATGACATCACCTTCACTGGACACAACACCTAGGACGTGAACACTAGCCGGAAATTTTGTTCGAGCAACAATCGGGACGTCTTCGGGGTCGTGGGCGAGCCAGCGATCATTTTTCCGGTTGACCTTCGCGTCAACAGTGAAAATTTTTTCATCAGAAAAGAATCTGATTCGTCCTACCGCCTCATTTTTTAATGAACTCAATAATAACAGGTTGCAGCGAGCAAGCCGTTTTGTTCTGGCAGCCTCAGACAGCATCTGTCGCACCTTTATTGTGTACGACTTGTAACGTAGGTCCTTCTCTGCAATCCGACGCATGGTTCGCTCGCTGACACCCAATACTGATGCCAATTTCCGCAACGATTGTCCCGGGTCCTCCAAAATCAGTGCCTCAGCCTTTTCCACTACTGCCGGAGTTCGTGAAATGCGTTCCCTCGAATGAGTTCTCCTCGCTGGGTTAGAGGAACCTTCCCTTGACTCTTCAGAAGCATTGTACTTGGATGTAATATCGTATACAGTTGATCTCGGGTACCCGAAGAATCGAATTATTTCTGTCGGCGAACGCCCAGCGCGAAGACTTTCGATAATCGCGGCTCTTCGGTTGTACTCCGCAGTTGTACGTAACATACCGGCCATTTTTAGGTTATGACTATTTACTAGATGTCCAATGGACTTGAACGCCAATAGCGATCTCTGGCGGAATGACTATGTGACGGGAAATTCAAATTGAAATTTGTGCGGATTTAAGCGCCGCACCCTGTATATTGTGGTGTGAGAACTGGGGGGCTTCACTCAAAATAAATAACTGGCACGACTGTGGGTTTCAATACATTCTACAATATTATTCGCTTTCTACATACATGATTAACAAACCACATAAATAACCGATTTTATTATCAGGACCGCCTTATTGATATTACGATTTATATTTTTACAAAATCCAGTCAGACGTTTCTAACTCACATCAAATTTAACACAACAATACACATTGCAGTTCAGAGTTAATAGACGACGACTACGTCTCACGATATGATTGTTGAACAGCATGTATAGTATAAATAACGATAGTTTTTATAATTTTATTCTCGAATTTACTTTATGTTATTATTACACAAAATAAATTATTTGATATGATGTGTACTTGCCAATTTATTTACTCCCCATATCAATATGTAACTTTCCTGCACGTATTCATATCAAACACATACTGACACACATTAGGTATATAATAATAATTGTAATGTATTCCTTTCTTCAACCGTCAATGTTAGTTTTGATAAAGGTTTACGTGGTAGACCAGGGACATCTGAATCCTTACCTTTTTATTTTTGTGTCAGTTCGATGTTTTACACCTAGATTTATATTATCTATTGTTCTTTATGTTGTGTCGTTGAAACTAAAATAAAGATTATTGCTTGTATACAGTCCACATCAAATACGTAGGTACGCAATTTTCTAGTAGTTTTTTTTCTTCTATAAATTGAGTTATTTTCTGACATGTTTAATATATATGAATAAATTGTGCATAGCCTCTTGTATTTTCTTAACAAATAAAGCTTTTCAAATTTGAAATTAATAAGGGGGAGGGGGTGTTACTGATAAACAATAATTGTGAAAAGAAAACTATTGTCACTATCCTTCAGTGCTATTAAGACAGTTAAATATTTATCCTAACTTTCTGATATGTCTTACCGTTTCGGAGATATTAAAGCAAATATCTAAGGGTTGTATTGCCAATAGAGCGCTCCACCCCCGAAAAGGGGCGACTGGGCAGCTAAAAAGTTACCGTTGTTCTTACACTATATCAGTCTATAAACCCGCCAAATTTCATTTAAATCGATGAGGGACACTCGTATCCCCTTGTAAGTTACAAGGTTCGATCGAAAATGTGTGGAGAATATTGAAAAAGCTTACGTGCTCCTCCCTGAACCCCACAATAGCAGTTCTAAGAGATAATAACTGAAGTATTGGTAAGATAACGCAAAACTGCAAGAAGTGGTAAGAACTTGTATTTTACTGAATCCCACAATAGCAGTTTTAAAAGATAATAACAGAGGTATTGGCAAGTGAACGCAAAACTGCAAGAAGTGGTAAGAACTTGTATTTCCAGTATGCCTCAATTAAAGCAGTCATTAAATCTAAACGAGGGATAACAAAATATTAATCTAGTATCTTCTGTAGAGTATAAATAAACATTTTGTATTAGTAATATGCGTCTATTTTTGTTTTATTTCTGATAACAAATACCAAAGACAGAAATTGTCTCTAATTCGATTGACAACTACTGTATTAATTATCCTTATATATTATTATACACAAACATGAATTATTTAATGAAAATCATATAATTCAACGGGTTTTTACTAGTAAAGCTCAAGTAATTTAATTTAAAATTTATTCTCTTTAGACACGAAAACTTTACATAACAAGGCGAGGCATTTCTTTTTAACAACTGCTCTACTATTATTATTATAAAATCATAGCTTTAATCAAATGAACGAACAATTAAGTACTTAACGCGTTTTCCATTTTTTCCTTCGCTTTTGCATCTTAACAACCGCGTGCGATTTACATTTAAATGAAAACGAGAAAAGGAAAATAATAAATTTACCGGCGCAGTCGGTTATTACGCGGACGCATATACACAAAAAAAATACATAACAGAAAAAAATAAATATATAAAAAGCGTATCCCCGTCGGCGTCGACGTGATAATCCGAAATTATACCCGGGAGAAATGGTTTTTAACGAGTGCGTGCCTGACTTATTGTGTTTACTTATCAAAAGTTGTAGGATCGGAACGGCCGACTGAATTTTAATGTTAATTCGTTGTATAAATCACGCTTCTCTACCGGAGTTTTTTCCATCGTTTTAACGACTTTCGTTCACCCCCTGTCAGTCACTGCTTTTCCCTGCACGCTTCTCTTCTCTTATCAACGCTTATCCCCACCCTGCCTCATTACATACGCTCTTATCTGCTGAGAAATATCGCTCACGTACTAACTTAATTACACATGTACTACACTGCAGAAAAAATCAATGAAATAATTTTACATGTGGAAGGAAAATAATAGGAATTATCGAATTAGGCTTTGATACTTAGTAATTTCACTAGTAAACACGTTTTTGATTCAAAATTTTCCACTCGCGTCAAGATTTGGTTCTCTTTAAAATATGTTCAATTACGTTAAGTAAGTTATATTTTGTTTTAACAACTAAATTAAAATACATATAATATTGGGCTGTAAAATAGATGGCGCTGTTTCAGACTATTTTTGTGCTACAGGTTGTCTCCGTAACAATGGAATAGAGTGGTATAATACATTTCCTGCAGATGGAACAATCATCGCCTTCTTTGTGGGAAGAGAACGGCTATATCATCACTCTTTAGATTGTTACTTTGCTTCGGCCATATGGTGGTGAACTCAAATCTCATCTCTGGTGATAAATCGGTGAATAAAATTTACCTTATTTTTCTGGTAATCAAAAATTGTTGATAAACACTGAGATGTCGCGGCACCCACTTCACGGGCCATAACCAACTTTTTATTCAAAATATACTGTCTTTGCGGCCTTCCCTATCTCAGACGTTTTCAAACGTTAGTCTTTAACACCATAGCATGCATGTTTCCAACGATTTCGTGTATACATTTCGGCTGATAGTTCAGTGGTAAATCATCGGCTTATCACACCAGGGGTCTAGGGTTCGAGTGCGATGGTAACTCTGTCTGGGAAGGTTTTTCATTGTCTTCCTTTCTCGTTTAAGCGAAAAAAGCGTCAAAAACTCGGAGACGCTTTTACTTAAAGAAATGTCATAACGAAATTAAGAAACGTAGCGACGATGATTTAAGTTCAAATCTTAATTTTGTTGTAACATTTGTTAATTATTAATTAAATACTTATTCCTAAAAAGCTTATCAGCAACAAATGTTCATAATGAGATCAAAAACCGTTTGAAGAACTTGGTTACGCCCGCTCTTAATTGTGTTCGTACAACATTTAAAAGTTCACCACATAGTAGACGTCCGAAAAAATTAATAATAATTCATGCCTTCACATCCCCAACAGCTTAACGCCAATTACATGGAGCCTTAGTGGACTATGAATCATTATTAAATCCGCGCTCATAAGGCGACTTAAGATCTTTGTCTGCCAACATTCGCTTAAGAGAGAAAGGAAAACAACGAAAAACCTTCCTGGACAGTAGGCCATCGCACTCGAACCATCAGCTATCAGCCGAAATATATAGATGAAATCGTTGAAAACATGCATGCTATGGTGTTAAAGACCACGTAAACGTCTGCGATAGGGAAGTTTGTAAAGACAGTATATTTTGAATAAAAAGTTGTCCATGAAGATGTCCGCGAAGTGGATGCCGCGAATTCTCAGAGTTAATCAACAATTTTCGTTTTCGAAAAAAATAAGGTAAATTTTATTCACCGATTTATCACCACAGATGAGACTTGGGTTCATCATTATATGGTCGAAGCAAACCAACAATCTAAAGAGTGGTGATATAACGGTTCTCTTCCCACAAAGACGGCGATGATTGTTTCATCTGCAGGAAATGTATTATACCACTCTACTTGTTTATTACCTTTCAAAAGTCAAAGCATTACAAACGTATCATCGATAAAAAGTCTGTTAAACAAATTAAAGCTAAAACTGAATAAGTGTCGTAGTTTAGTCCAGAAAATATAATTTTCGACCAAGATAATTCACGACCTCACACAACTTTTGTTGTTATGATAAAAGTTGAGGAGAAATAGGCTTTAAATTGTCGCCACGATTGCTTTATTCGCTGGTGTTTAACACCGTTGCATTAGTACCCCTTTACGTGTCTAAAAAATACCTTACGGGTTAGAAATTTTCAGCATACAACGATGTTGAAACTGCTGTAGACGCGTATTTTAATGAACTTTTGAGGTTTGAATTTTATCAAGGCATAGCTGCTTTGGATCATACCTGATCTAAATGGATCGATGTGAGGGGATTGACTATGCTGAGAAGTAATAAGAAGAATAAACGCAATTTCACATCGCAAAGTTCTTTTCTTTATCTTCGTTCAGCGAACTTTCTAATCCCTTGTATTGTAAGTAAACTAAAAAAATGTGTCCAGGCTAATGTGGAACTTATTGAACCAGAGTCTGTACTGGGAGTGCCTAAAGAAAAAACACTCAAAATTACAAATTTTTTGCATATAAGAACATCTATTCCTCACGACAAATACGGCTACATGAAGACACTGAAACATACCTGATACTGCAAATATTTAACCGATTTGCATACCGAAAGTGTTGCTCACCTACTAAGCTTGCACTTCTTCGAAGCACGCGCCACTGTTTAGTTAGACACAAAATATAGGTCGATGCACAAATTGTTAACATTTTTGGTTACTATATATATATATATATATATATATATATATATTTATATATAATGTCTTATTATTGCTTAGTTCAATAATTATTGAACTTTTGAATTTGTGTAAAGATAGTTTCATTTATTGAGAAAAGAAAATGAAATATCAAGTAGAAAAAAACAGCATTTCTGATGTATCCTTATGCGCGAGCTTAACAGAGGACTTAAAGCATTGAAACTCGCTAAAACCATTTATGCCATTTACGGAGAAAACATAGCTGGAGAAAGTATAGCACGGAAATGGTTTCTTGGATTTATGGAGGGCCATAAACGACTCTTAGCGTTCAAGAAGACCATAAAACGTTGCCAGGTCGTTGTTCTTGATTAGTTCATATATTTTATTTATTAAAAAATTAATATTTAATTCAATAAGAACCCTACATACTTATGTATCAATCTAATACATAATTGATTTATATTTTTCTGCAAAGGGACTTTATTATTGTGTAGTCAAAAACTTTTCTAGAGAGCTAATATTTTATTAACTTATATATATATAAAATATATTTATTTATATGAAAAATTTTTAATTCGTACTTTCGTCCGTTACTATTTCTTAAAACAAAAACGTATTGTATTAGTTTACCACACATCTCCGAAGTAATATTGATGTTTTTTCGCCCCATAGATGATAACCCTCGTTCTCTTCTCTGCAATGCCCTAATCCCCCGCACTGCAACCTTATCTTATTCATGAATCGTACATGACTGAACACGCTTCGTCGCATAGTTCTGCGTCATAATTAGTATTACTATGGATATAGGTGTATAACAGAGGCAACTAGTAATCATCCCTTGAGCGAGCGGTATCTGCATCAGAGGGTGGCATGTACGTTAACGTCCTGATGTCTGCCAGGCTGTCGAGACGATACCGTCCGTTCCCCGCCGCACGCTCTGACTTACCCTCGTTTGTAATGGGGTGACATTTGCCCTCGCATACTTCTGAGCTAACAGCTGAGTTTTATTTATTATGAAGCGAGTCGGATATATGAGTAGGATGATGGTGGAAAAAATGCCGACGACGTGGACTGAAGATACGATTGGGGGAGGGTAAAACTTTCCTTCGACTTTTATATGTAGGGTGATTGCTGTGTGGAATTCCGCCTTTAAAAGTTTTTGTGTGTTGTTCGATGTAAAAAATAACTAAGGCAATCACATTGTAAATGTAGGTACAAATGATTATATGTGTTTGTGCTCAAACGTTTGAATATAGAGAAATAAAAATAAATATGTTTATTTCATTTTTTGTATATACTAAAATGCCTAAAAAATAGAAAATATTTTTTATACGTTTTGTATTTTTTGCACTTAAATTTGTTAAAAGTACGAGACTTAACTTTTTTTATAACATACTATACATATAAAATTATACCTTTCTTTTGAATTTTAAGTAATTATTTATTTAATGTAGTACGTAAAGTGAATTTTCAAAGGCTCTATTGCTGGTGTTCGACTTTAGAAAGCATAGCACATACAGTTGCAGTAAAAAGTCCTTTTTAACCAGGTTCATCACACCATCAGATCTCGGTTTCCATTAGGTTCAACTTGCTCTAACTTTTAGCATTCCAGTATTTTTCTAGTGGATTTTACCAGTCTCTCGTATGACGCAGTCGGACACAAAGTTTTTTGTTGTTTCTGTTTCTGTATTACAAATATTGCAATTAAAAGTCTTATGTTCGTATAATTTACTGGCGTATGACCAATCATGAAGCCTACGATAACACATAACTGGTTTCCACGACAGCTTTTCAATTCTTTTCAAAGACGTCATAACGCCTTACCCAAAGTCATCTACGCAGTGTATAACTCGACATATTCTCGTTGGCATCACTACAAACTTGATGACTAACGTATTATCTACGTTTATCGATACCTCTATCATGTTTAACGATTCGATGGTATGCCCGGTGGCGAGGTAAATCATTGATTTCTTGCCTTTTGACTTTTTGTTTTTTAGCTCATTCCCGCAACATAATGGACGATGTCAGCCATTATTTACCAACGCCGATCGATACTCATCTTATCTGCCTACTAACACAACATTCATACATACATGGTTATCTGAGCGTGCTCCAGAAATTTAAACACATTCCAGGGGCATTTGTTCGTGCTTTACCATCTGCCCTTCATAGTGTTTCCCAGGCATTGACAGTCTATACTGAGCACAGTAACAGATTAGACCTCAAAAAAACATCTGCATAGGATTTGTACGTCCTATTCGGTTGTGGCACGTCAATTAACGTGTAGAATGAAATTTTAAGTTCATTTTTAGAGATGTCCTTCAACATCGCTATCGACGCCTTTTTAATGGCTACGACGTCGGCATAACGCTGTAGTTTAAAGAATAGATAGCAATCACAAGGGGACTAAATCGAGTGAATACGGTGAATGGTTTATGGTTAAAATGATAATCATGATAGCACCGAGATAATATAGAGCATTGACTGTTTGACTGGTTGGTACAAACTCTTTGTGCACTATCCTATTCAAATCATAAAAACAAATCAATATTGTCTTCAATTTTGACTTCTCCAAACGGCTTTTTTCCGATCTTTCTTCGCTTGAATGCTTCCATTCAGAGCCTTGAAGCTTGGTCTCTGGATCATATTGAAAAGACCACATCTCATCGCCAGTTACAATAGAATATCTGAAGTTTTCGTCCTTTTTTGAATTTTTAATCAAGTCTGTACAATATTGAAATCAGTTAGTTTGTATGGTACTAACCTTGCACAAATCAATTTCAAAAATGCTGTGTCAAGATGCGATGAATTTAATCGGCTCATTTCTGATAAATTCACGCACGAGTTCGATGTTATTTTCCATAAACACAGATTTTTTTTGCACTAGGATGTTCGTCGTCATTTATCTCCTGTTTATTCTCTTATGTTTATACCATTCCTACACACTCGCACGTGATAAACACGCATCGGCATACACTTGTTTCATAAAAATTAAACGTTTTAGTAAACAATTTACCGAGTTTACAACAGAACTTGATATTTGCTTACTATCTGCTTCTGGGCTTCCGGACTGGAACCGCGTCACTGGTATAACGAGTGGGTACGAAACGTCGGCAGTTATACCAGTGACACGGTTCCAGCCCAGAAGCCCAGAAGCAGATTTGTTTTTCGAATAGTGCCAAATACACACTGTTACTTTATCCGCAATTTCTCTGCTTCTAATGATACAAATGTCATGATATTTTGACCTAGCATTGGTGACAGATCTACCTTACCAACGCATATTGTTTTAATAGACGGCGCCACTAAGTTTAAAAACTACTACTTTAGAAAAGTTCTGTTTTCTCTGCGACAGACTGTATATATGTTACTTCTTGCAAAATGGATTTAAATTTTTTAATATATAAAGAAACTCTACAAATAGAAACACATGTGCCAGATTGCCATGAAAAGACTACATGCTACTTGCGCGAAGATAATTGAAACTATTGGGTTGGCAAATAAGTACTTTCGGTTTTGTAGTATAAAATAAAACACTTTTTTTAAACAAGGAATAGTTTTTAAACAATTATATATTTTCCATTTTGCTCAATGACCTTTTGCCATCTTTCTTTCAGCTGTATGATTCCGCGCTCATAAAATTTCTGGTCCTTATCAGCAAAAAACTGAACCAGGTGCGAGTAAAGGTCTTCGCCATTTGTGAAAGTTTTACCATTCAAAGAATTCTGGAAACTTCGTAATAAATGGTAATCAGATGGTGCTAGATCAGGGCTATATGGGAGATGTGGCATCACTTCCCAGCCAAGCTCCAATAGTTTCCCACGAGTTGTCAAAGATGTGTGAGGCCTTGCATTATCTTGGTGAAAAACTACACCTTTCCGATTTGACAATTCTGGCCGTTTTTCTTCGATTGCTTCATCCAGTTTTATTAATTGTTGACAGTAAACATCAGAATTGATCGTTTGGTTCCTTGGAAGCAGCTCAAAAAACACAACACCTTTGTAATCCCACCAAATTGACAACATGATCTTTTTTGGATACAATTCAGCTTTCGATGTGGTTTGAGCTGGTTTATCGTGTTTGCTCCTTGATCGTTTTCGAACTATGTTACTGTACAGGACCCACTTTTCATCACCAGTGATGATTCTTTTTAAGAAAGGGTCGGTTTCATTTCGTCTAAGGTGCATATCGGAAAAGTTGATTCTTTGTGTTAAATGAATTTCTTTCAATTCGTGAGGTACCCAAATATCAAGCTTCTTAACTAGCCCAAGACATTTTAAATGTTTTTCAATTGTTGTGTGCGATACATGTAGCCTTTCCGCAACCTCTCGAACAGTTATATGACGATCCTCTTCAATTATGACTTTGATTTGGTCATCATCAACTTCAGTAGGCCGACCAGAACGTTGCTCATCTTTGAGGGAAAAATCTCCAGAACGGAATTTTTTATACCAATTCTGACACGTGTGCTCTGTTAAGTAAAAAGCACCATGAACTTCACATATCTTTTTGTGAGCCGCAGCAGCTTTCTTTCCTTTACGGAAATAAAATAGTAAAATATGTCGAAAATGTTCGTTTCTGCACTCCATTTAAAATTAACCCACAACTAATAGCTTTAATAAAAATCACGGACTACTTGCTTCTGAAGTTACGTCAATGTGACTAGTATCACGCGACAAACGGTAAAATACAGCACTAACATACGTTATACAAAAAATAAAGCAACGCTCTCTATCAGTAAAAACCGAAAGTACTTAGTTGCCAACCCAATACATTAACGCAAAATCCAAAACATTTTACATGAGGTGGAAAATCAATGACTTAGTTTCTACGATAATATAAAAATAGAATTAAGCTTTTAATTAACGGATAAAGACAAACTATAATTAATAACATTTAAATTGCAGAAAAATAAGGTATTTTGTACTAATTAAATTTAACGTAAGGGTGAAGATTCTATTTTTTTCAGAAGAAGGAACTGCAGCAGGAAAGACGTAACTACGCTGAGAACAACGAAGGAAAGAAGGTAAGATCAGACAAAAACAAAAACAAACCACATAAATAGTCAAGAAAATAAAACGGGAATTAATACGTAATAAGTGAAATAAGTAAGAAATTCTTACATTTAAATTAATTATATATGGTTATGTAAAAACAAGCGTCATGTGTTTAAAAGTGAAGATGTAAAACTCAATCCTTGCAAACGAGAAAGAAATATTGTTTCTTTAACGAAACAACGACCAACTAATCCAATAAACATTGAAAAGAACTCATAATCAAATTTCACTAGAAACACCTGAGACTGCTGTTCCAAATTTGCATCCACATATCGAACAAGTCAGAAAACGAAGAACTTTATTTAAATTCATTCGCTTACTAGGTACAGGGGACACGAGAAATTAGCAAGACAAGCAAAAGGTGCCACTTACGATGTAATTACGAAATGTAATTCAGCACTGTACACACTTGAAGAATAAAATTTTAATTATGGAGTCCAAAGTTTGATTATGAGCAAAATTAATGTTAACAAGCCAAAGTTTGAAGTTAAATATAATTAAGTGAATACAACCAAAAGTTTTCAGACAAAAGGAATATTGCAATTAAAGGAGACGCAAAAGGCTAGGTTTAGTAACACACGCGGTATGAGACTAAGTACATATAAAATACAGCTGCAACGGACTTATAAAGTAACAATACAAACATGTAAACCGAAAGCAAAGTTTACTAAGAGACAACGAATAACAACAATTGCAACAAAAGAAAAAGTAAGATCAAGTCGAATTATTAAAATTAATAATTCGCTAAATGAATGTGATAGGAAGAAAACTAAATTAATTAATGTGTTAGTGGGACGTACAAACTGTATATTTTTTTGTAAATATTGTCCAAGGATCAATTAAGAATATTTAATTTTAATTTTAATTTAATAAACTAAACGATTGGGTTTTTACTTACTAAATTCTAACGCTTCCATTTAGATTATCGAACGTTCAACAACTGGCCTTAAAAACCTAATTCAAATGCGAATTAATAAAAAGCCTTTTGTGTATGTATGTATATGAACTGCAACAATTATTGTAAGTGAATGTTTAAAACGAGAAATCGAATTATAGCTTACGCAAATCAAACTTAACGCCCGGTATAGTAATTAGTTCAATAAACTAAACCTTTTATTAAATTTGACTTAATAACTATTTTAAATACTGTTTTAGCCTTCTTTAATTACTCATACGACGATCATATCAAATAAAAAGTATGCTGATTTAGGTTGGTCTTACTGTATACATTTCGATAAGCGAAGTTGGTAACAGTTTCGTTTGATTAAAACTCCATTACGCGAGTGAATATGACATTTACAATGTCTGTTATCTTTTAATAATTATATAAAACAAACAACGACTCTTTTACCGCCCAACGAGTTAATTCAAATAAAACGGTCGGGTTCGTAAAAACGGGTAGAAAAAAATGCTACTTTACTTTACTCAAACAAAAAAAAACAATATTCGGGGACAGTTTATTACAAATATGCATTCATTTCATTTTTGTGTTTTCCTTAGTGTACAAACTGTTGTGCGGACAAACCGGTTATTTAAACATATGTAAGTAAACTATTTTTTTCGTAAATAGACATTTTTATTACTGGAGCGGTCACATTTGTCAGCACGCAAGGTTTTGTAATACGTACGTATTGAATATTTACGGTGACTCATCCAGCTCAGTCTGCTATGTTTGTTGGTACATATGTACTTACTACAACAGTTCCTATCTTGTCGCACTGATAAAAAATGACCGTTCTATTTAGTACAAATTCATTATTTTGACATACGGACGATTAGGCTAACAATATATCTAAATAAACGATTAATTCCCGACTTAAAACGCATTACAAGCAAAACAAGCAAATATATATTTACAAAGTATTCTTGACCAAAGCTAACTGCGAATACATATTGCGAAAATTAACGTTATCCTTACTTAACCTCATTTAGTAAATAAATAACGCAATGAAATTTATATAAATTACAATATCGCCGTTACAAGGAGAATATATTCCAAGCATTTCAAATGTATATCATATAGCCTTAATCACAATCTTTCTTAATCACTAAGGTTGATATATAACCCCTTTCCACATTAACTTTCGTAATTCTATATACGCATTTCGACACCTAAGTTGTCATCTTCAGCAGATAATTGCAAAGTGTCGCACCTGGTAAACCACGGCGAAAAATACCCGTACGAAAACAAACTCCGTATGCGATCTGTACCGTTGAGAACCAATATGTACACTGTATACTTGTTTCACAACATTTTTAAAATTGTTTTACTTAAACTAGGATGAATGACATTGAAAAAGGAACACGAACACGACCGATAAGTACCCGCATGTAATTTATTACATTGTTCCTCTTTTTCTGATATTTAGCAGACCGAAAAGAGACGTCTGGTTCTGGCCACCGTCGATGTTAATGTGGAAAAGGGTTATACGAGGGTAGTTTGACAAGTAGTGAGAATGGAAAAGAAAAACGAATTTTTTTAAATACAAAATAATTTTTATTTTTCAATATATTCTCCTAAAAGAGCAATACATTTATTCCAACGGTGCTCCAATGCCCTCATGCCATCTCTAAAATGCGATTCCGAAAGGCTTGCAAAATATTCATTTACGAAGATGATAAGCTCGTCGTTAGATGAAAATTTCTTTCCACCTAGTGCCGTTTTCAATTTTTGAAAAAGGTGGAAGTCGGAAGGGGCTAGATCCGGCGAATAAGACGCATGCGGTACTAATTGGAAATGCAACTCGTGGATTTTGGACATCGCAACTGTGCTGGTATGCGAGGGAGCGTTGTCTTGGTGAAACAGAATCTTTTTCTTTGCCATTCCTGGCCGTTTAGCACGAATCTCAACATGTAATTTTTATAGAAATTCTGCATAATATTGTCCGTTTATTGTGGCACCTTTCTGAAGGTAATCAATGAGTAAAATGCCCTTTGAATCCCAAAAAATATATGCCATCACCTTGTTTGCCGATAAAGTGGTTTTCGCTTTATTTGGAGGTGCAGAACCACGTTCTAACCATTGTTTCGCCTGTTGCTTAGTTTCGGGTGTACTGTAATGTATCCAAGTTTCATCACAAGTAACAAATCGCCTACAAAAACCAACCGGATTCCGCTTATAAAGGTCCAAACACTCATTGGAAATGCGCAAACGAGTGAACTTTTGATCAGTCGTAAGCAATCGCGGCACCCATCTTGCCGAAAGCTTGGAAAGGCCCAATTCTTTCGTTTAAATGTGGTGCACGCGTTCTGTTGAAACGTTTACCATGTCTGCTACCTCTCTCACTTTGAGTCGTCGATCTTGCATAATAATATTATGGGTTTTTATAATCATTTCTTTAGAAATTATGACTTTGGGTGGTCCAGAGCGCGCTTCATCAACACAGCTTGTTCTACCACGTTTAAATTCATTTACCCATCTACTTATTGTGGCGGATGATGGAGCAGATTCACCTAATGTTTCCTGTAACTAAACTTTTATTTCGGTAGCTTTCATACCCTTAATTACGAAGTGTTTAATCACCGCACGATACTCTGCTTTTTCCATTTTAACAAAACGACGTGCTTCTATTTCAATCACCTGTCAAAAGTAAACTAATCAACCGATTTATCTAAATATCGGAATGTAAACATATAAGTAGGAACCTAAATTACAGTGCATTTGTTTTACCAATTAGAGCGCCACCTATGTGTCATTCTCACTACTATACTACGTATATCAACCTTAGTGATCAAGTTAGTCAATCACAGGCTCCATCAAATTCAACCACAATCTTTCTGTTTAAAATTAACTTTAATATACAGGACACTTGATTCAAACATATGATTAAATAATGTAAAATTAATAAAATAAGTAGGACTTTATTTCTGGCCAGGTGTGCTTTTATTATACTTCTTGCAATAAAAAAGTAATCGAGCAAAATATACATAAACGTGTGATGAACACATGAAGTATGAGTAATTCTTTACTCAGAAGCATTTCGGCGTTCATCCAAACTACAATTTTCGGATGGACATTGACGCAGTGTCAATGTCCATCCGAAAATTGAAGTTTGGATGAACGTCGAAATGCTCGTACATCTGCAGTAGATGTACAGGCAATATGGTTACCACTCTTTCATTAGAAATTTTAATTTTAGTGATTGCGTTAGTTTATTAACAATTTTTTTGCTCTTATTGGGTATGTGTTATATATTTTCTTTGCTGTCTATACTTGAATTCAAATAATTTAAATCGTTCGTCATATTTATTTTGCACATCACTATATTGACATCAGTTGTATAGTATATAAGTAAATCGTATAAAGTCTTAGGTGCTCATGCACTCTAGTACTGAAGGTGGATTGCAAAGGATATTATGAGATGAATAGTTTTATTTTACTATTCTCCGTTAAGACTTGATATGTGGAAGAAATTTATTTCATTCCAGTTAATGCAATTTTGCGAATCTTGATGGCGAGTTCTTTATTTTCCCTGTAAACTGTCTCTTCTTTCTCTTCTTTTAGGTATTTTTGTGTAAATTAATTTTTTCGTAAGGCAGGATTTTTTATGGGTCTCTTTCTTATCGTGTGGATTTTATATTCTTTGTTATCGAAAGCCTCGCAATCCGTCATTTCTTGTCCCTGCTTTAAGTCCGTTTCATTTACCTGTGAATAATATGGATTGGATTACCGATTTTTAATGAAAATAGTTCGAACGATTTATCTCATTCCTTACGAGTCACTCTGTAATACTAGACTACACAAGCACCTATTTTAATTTAAATAGGAGTTGAACTTAAACACAAAATTATTATTAAGACAACGTTTAAATGTAAGTTCGAATGATAAATTCTTTTTTTGCATCGTGTACTGTCAGGCTACTATAATAAACCAACGATCACTATCTCCTACTAGAACAAATATACTTGTAAATAGCCAAACTCCTGGAATATTCCACTTACAGTCTATATTATATCTATTTTATATAAGTTCTAATCACAATTAGAAATTCAAGCAATCCTTTTTTCACACAGAATATACATTTAGTACTTTGTCCTACTTAGTAGTTACATACATTTAATATGTCCGCATCTTATTTAATTCTAATTTTTAGCGCACCTTTTCTGTTCTCTGATTGGTTCATTTCCAATCTGATCAGTGTACTTGCTCCTGGTCCTACCGATTCATTTAAAACGCCCAACTTTTTAAAAAATGCCGTCTTCTTCTTTAGCAACGTTCGATGCTAGTACTCTTCCAACAATAAAATGCATCTTCTTTTGATAATGAAGTTTTACCGTAACCAGTATATGTAATGTTCAATGTATTTGTTTCGGGATCGCAAAATGTACATAACATCCAGGCCAAGGAGATACATATATATGTATAATGTATAATAAAAATAAATTGACGGGAACTGAACAAGAAGTAGCTACCTTTTTGCTGTTCGTAAACCATTGCTACGATCACAAAATTATAAAAAACGATTATAATGGGCCAAGAAGCACCAACATTGAGGTGTGGAAATGTGAAGCCGGGGTCTGTAGACGGACGAATCCAAGTTCCAAGTGTTCGGAAATAATCGGCGCGTTTTTGTTTGTAGACGAGTTGGCGAAAGGATAATACCAGAATGTGTTGTGCCGACAGTTAAACACGATGGAGGTTCAGTTCTCTTTTGAGGATCATTTTTCTTTAATGGTGTTGAATACTTGCATAGAATTGATGGAATTTTAAGGAAAGAAGATTATTTGAAAAGTTTAAAGAAACGCGCAATTCCGTTCGGAATTAAATTGATAGGAGAACGTTTTTATTTCCAACAAGATAATGACCTCAAACATAGTGCTAAACTTTATAAGGACTATGTGAAACAAAAAGAAGATGGACTTCTTGTAAATATGGTTTGGCCCGCACAATCGCTTGATATGAATCCTATCGAGATGCTGTGGGATGAACTAGACATAAAAGTGAGAGAGCACTGTCTAAAATCGCAGCAACAGCTGTGGGAATACCTTACAATTACTTGGAACAATATTCCAGTTGAAACTTTTCAAAAATTTAAGACTTAAGACTACCCAAAATTTGTAAAGAAGTTATTAAGTGTAAAGGTGGATATTTTGACGAAAATCACTTAAAATAAAAATGTACCAATTTTTCTTCATAAAACTAACGATATTATTTTGTCTTATAAGGATATATAGTTTACTTTTATAGTAATTACATTTTTATTCTTATATATATATATATATATATATATATATATATATATATATATATATATTGTTTTACCAAAAGTGTACCATTTTTTGTATTTTACCTACAGTGATCTCTCACTTATGACCGATAGTGTAGATAAATCTATAATAAATAAATTCGAAGCATAAACATGTAATCATGAATAAGTAAATAATAAATATGAACTACTACTAACGTGGCCAATACAACAATTGAAAATAGTCAGCCTTCATGTACTCCCATTCAATTCAACTATTGTGAAAACTGTACTATAACTTTTAGCGAAAACTTCGGAAAATAATGAAATAATATGTTCGAAATCGTGTTACTCATTTTGAATTTAATTAAAGACAGGAAGCGAAGATGTCAAATTAAATTCTATATTTATAATGCTGCCGGATGCGATAATGTGCTATATACATACCTAACCTGTAAACCCGTAAATAACAAATTTAAAAGCTGCCTACGTAGGTTATCTATGTAAGTGTAAACTTATAAGGATGATGAAATAAATATGAAAAATTAGCTTTTGGAACAATGACAAATAATAACGGTTAAATACAAGGAATATAATAATATCGGAACCGTAGAAAAGACAAACTTCATAAGTCAAAACACTATTTTATCTGTATTATAGGTAAGACATGTGGTATAATACATATGCTCTGCATACGTCTGCTTCGATTTTTTCACGATTTCTTGACAAGACACGTTTGCGCTCTTTCTTTCTTCAACACATGTGACGATCGATGAATTAGACAAATGTCGGTATATATTCCTATTTTGCAGCTTTATTGATACACCGAAAAACTTTCGCGATTATAGTTCCCTCCAGAATTTGCTGGCTAAAGGTCGTTGGAGAAAAAAAATTGACGTATGGCGTGGCATATTATTTTAAAGCTGTTAAAAATATTTCAACCAAAAAATTCTTAATAAAAGGAAAAAATAAAATTCGACAATGATTCTGGTGATATCTAGTAGTCGTCGGGGAAAGAATAATATGTTTCATTCGTACAAAAAATGTGTTTTCGGAGCTCGCAAGATTGCCGGCGTCGTCTAGCAACTTTTTTATTCCTTTCAAACACTAACATTTTTGTCCTAATGAAACAAATAACCATTATCATGGCATTACTTTCGTTTTCGAATATACTCACATGTGATGACAACTTTAAATTGTTAGACAGATTAAAAGGAACAATATACTGTGAGAAAATAGTTATTTTTTCCAAATCGACTGTAGATAATATCGAGTAGAAAATGAAAGACAAACAATCACTATGTACCAGGAACACGCTTCTTTTATTTTCTTGTTTCCCCATTCAGTACATACGATCCTCTTTTAGCGATTGTTTACCGACTCCCATTTTCTTTCCAACGGGACGTCGGCCGACACTTCCAAACGCTTTTTGGCGAACGGGATCTCCGATTGAAAGGGCCAATACAGTCGACAGGAAATAGGTTGTGTCCATTAAGGGAACAGACGGAAACACGGTTGAATTTATGACTTAGACACGACCCTGCTGGATTTCGAATGACATGTGTTGCGCAACTTCGACCTTTTCGACGGCAGAAAGGAAACCTGAGAAAAAGAGCGATTTAGAGTGAAACACGGGATGACAGAAGTGGATAGATATAGAGAAAGACGTGCGCTTTTTTACTTTCCCTTCTTGTATAATATAATATCTAATGTATTGTTTTGACTTTTAAAAAATTTATATTGAATGCAACGTGGCGTTTAATTATGAAAAAAATATTTATTATTTCTAAACCTTTCAAATCCACAGAAACAGCATGTTCTGATTTTGTGCAGTGGTTAAATGATTTACTTAACCAAAAACTGAAAGTAGCTGCGCTTTTCTTTGACCTTTCCAAAGCATTCGACTCTGTTGACCGCGCTTTTTTAATAGATAAGTTGTATAATCTGGCTTTTAGAGGAAGCATTAATAATTGGCTATCATCTATTTCTAATAGAAAAATCAAGGTTAGGGTTAATAGAGTAATCTTTAAATACTTACTTGAAAACTACGAGTGTACCACAGGGTTCAGTATTGGAACCTCTACTATTTATACTTTTTATAAATAATCTACCGAATTACGTATCTTGTGGAAAGGTATTTTTATACACTGACGATACTTCAATTGTTGTATCTGCTGAGACGACTGATATATTGGGCAGTAATTTGGAAAAAGTTCTCCATGATTTTCATAGTTGGTGTCAATTGGTGTAAATTAAATAATAGAAATTATGAGAATCTTACTATAAACTTCAAGATTTATACATTTGAATCTACTTTAACGTCCAAATTTTTAGGAATTAAATAATAATTTGGATTGGGTTTCGCATATTGACGTTATATGCGCGAGATTAGATTCTACTTATTTTGCAATATACAATTTAAAATTTAATAACTTTTTAGATAAAAAATCTCTTTTAACTGTCTACTATTCCCTTACTTATTCGGTGTTAAATTACAATATAATTGAATGGGGGCAATCTGCCGAATGGGAGAGGGTCTTTGTTATCCGTAAAAGAATACTGTGGATGAGCTTTGATTTGGGGCCAATGGATACTTGTCGTTGAATCTTCCGTGATAGCGCAGTACTTACATTTACATGTATTTATATATTTAAGTTGTTGCAGTATGTATTTCTCAATAAGAATTTATTTAAAATTAGAAGCGACTTACATGGTTATAATACCAAAATCATGGAAAACTTAGTTGTTACGAACAAATACGATTCTTTAGTGGTTCAGTGTCTGAACAATGTACTGAACTCCCTTCTTCTGGGGTTCCAGCTCGGAATCCCAGAAGAAAATAGTATGGACCACGGCTGCGGAAGTCTACGTACCAGATTAATGTACTGAACTCTTTCTAGACTGACGCTTAATTTTCGAGCGATTTCTTTTTGCGTCATCCGACGATTTTATTGAATCGGGCATTTACATGTCTTTGAGTCTTCTTATGCACTACTGATACTGATCGATCTGAGCGCTTCTATGAATTTTTCACGTCGAATCCATTGACGAATATTTTTCTCATTCATACAATCGTTGTCAAAAATAGCTTTCCAACACCTGTAAATGTCAAACCTTTCAGCGCTAAAAATTTTATCACAGATCATTGCTTGGTACGCATCTCACAAATCAAACCCAAGATAAATGACACTGTTAATCAACGACGGTAAACAGAAAAATGAAGCTTTGTATACTAAGACGAGATAACGAAATTACCGATTATAGGTTAGAGCTTGTTTCCACTCTCGTTGTTGGAGACCTTGTATATCATCAATCCACCGTCATCGATATATATTTTTCACGACTTAACTCATTAGACGAGTTTGAACGCGGAGTTATCAAAGGAATAAGGGTGTGTCACAACAATTACATTTTATGAAGATATATTCCTGCTTAGAACGCATTAATATAAAATTGTATTTACTATTAGCAGAGATATTTAAATGAAATGATAGAACAGAGTTTATGTCTATTCACTCTCCAGATCTATTTGATACGATTTTGGGCAAAAGTGTGCTTAGTTTTGCTTGCTGTCTATTTATTATCGTTGCGAGTGGCATTGTCCATGATCATTCTAATCAGGTGTATTATTTTTTTCCCTACTTTTATTACTTCCATTAGTTTTAATGGCTCGTTCCTGTTGATCCATGTCGAAAATATACATCTTTTGGCACTGTCTAATAATGAAGCTTTTAATATTGTATCTTTCTTGCAATTGCTTCAGTTTCATTGCTTTGCCTATTCATTGCCTATTGCTTCTGTGGGAGTGACAGTATCTACAAATTTGTTTTCAAATGAAAAGTTCAGCGAATATAAAATTATGAAAGTTGCGTTATGGTTTTAAGGAAGCTAAGGAACTAAGCTAAAGAACTAACGATATTGCTATGGTGTACATGGTAACGTACATCGATGCTCCTAGTCTATAGTAAGTAGATTTCAAACAATGCTTAGAAACCTTTATTTGGGCCTCTGTTATTTATTATACTTATTAATCATTTGTCACCTGTATTGGTTATAGATATTGTTGTAGATGACTTTACTTTGATTTGCTGTGATTACAATAGAGACGACTTTAAGTTAACTTTCAGTAAACACTCAAAATTCTATTACCTGGTTTATAACAAACAAGATAAAAAGTCAAACATCGATTTCTACTTTTAAGCCAGGAGTTATAATTTATAATGAAGGAATAATAACTGAATTTATTAAATAATTTATTGTATTAAACAGATTCAAAGTATAATCATTTTTACATATCGTTTGAAGGATTTCGTCAAGCAAATGGTGGTTTTCTCACTACAGTGTATACTTTGAACTTCAGCTACTTCAGGTGTAGATTAATATTTTGGGGCATTCTTTCTTTTAGTAGGCGTATATTTCTTTCAGAAAAAATGACAGTGAGGAATATTGTTGGCGTAAGTAGGCGTATAACATGTCGACCTTTATTAGCATACATTTTTAGGAACACTTTGCCACCATTATATACATACGAAGTAAATATTATGAAAAAAAATATTTTTATATCGTTTCCTGCTATTGTTTGGGTTGCTTCAGTCTTTAAATTTGAAAGAATAAAAAACTTGACGATATTTCCCAGTTTCACTGATTACATTTTTAAGTGCTAAAAATTTTCATTTACCACAACTACTAACATTTAACACTTGAAAATGTAATTATTGAAACTACGAAACGTTGTGATAAATAGTTTTTTTTTAATATTTATTTGAAATAATAAAAAGAAAATTTCAAAGAACAAAACAACTCAAAAAGAAAACAATACAGTAATTATTGTAACTAATAGTAATTAAACTGTCAAAAAAAGGAAAAGTATGTTCTTTCACAATATAATACATTATTATGGCAGACGTTAATAGTATGTGCCCCATGTTACTAAATGTATACAAGGGCAATTTGATAAATTTTAATGTATCTCTAATAATGTATCCTGATGAAGTGCATGGCGAAGCAATTGTTGCGGTTTACAAAAATAAATTTTGAAACTTAACTGTGTACTTATTTACTATGTTAGTAATGAAATAAACTAAGTTTCCCTCTGAGGAAGTCATATAGCAAAATAATTGTAAGATTTAAATCAAGAAATTTTGAAGCTGTACTTATTTATTATATTAATAATGCAGTTCCAACAAAAAACTAAGATTTATTTCTGAAAGAATATAGATTGCAGAATATATTTTATATACTGTTGTAAATAAGATGTAAATTAATCACTAAGGTTGATATATAACCCCTCTCCACATTAACTTTCGTAATTCTGTATACGCATTTCGACAACTAAGTTGTCATCATTAGCAGATAATTGCAACGTGTCGCACCTGGTAAACCAAGGGGCAAAATACCTGTACGAAAACTCCGTACGCGATCTGTACCGTTGAGAACCAAAATGTACACTTCAACTTCAAGATGTAAATTACCTCATGCACTAGACTAACTCAGTTCTAGCACAATTAATAATATACAATATTTTTAAAATTATTTATATTAAAAAAATAATCTGAACTTTCTTCATCTTGGCATCTGAACCGGAACCACGTTTTCGGTACTTCTGCTGCCGACATTTCATCTTCACTTCTAGGCGGTGCAGCAGTTAAGCCTTGAAGATTCAAGGCTTAACTGCCGCAACTAAAACAGTTTCAATGCAACAACGAAAGCACACACTAAATACTTTAAAAAATTAATAATCAATTAATCAATGAGAATATTAATACATTATTAAATTGATATGTCCAGATGTAAATTCTTTAGTTTAGAAAATAACACTATTAATACTTTTAAAAAGGTACAAGTTACAAGTATAGCAAACCTTAATACAAATTACTATATGTGCACTATTTAAATTCATTAAACATTTTTACACTTTGTCATTAATAAAGTAGGTAATACGATAACATGACAAACAACGTATATCAAATCTATCACTACTTTACATACAATAATTTTAATTTATTTCACTTACAATTATTACAACAAAACTGTTTTCCTCTGACTAGTCTTTACTTTTTCTAGGAAGTCTATATAGGCTGTTATTCTGTTATATTGGGTCTGGGAAAAAGTTCGTGGCGTTTTTTCAGTAAAATTCAACACGCGTGGACGAATTCATTTAAACCGAATATGCTCCATTATTATCGACAATGTTTCGCCATTTTTTTGGTAGATCCATGATCCCATCGGTGAAAACTTCTGTGGTTTCTGGTCGAAAAACTGAATCAAGTAGTTTTCACAGGCTTCTTTTGAAACCAACTTAATTCCATTGAGAGAGTTCTGCAGAGATCGAAACAGATGATAGTCAGAGGGTGCTATATCCGGACTGTAAGGTACAAAACTTCCCAACTTTTTGACGGGTATCAAAAAAGTGTGTGGTCGGGCGTTGTCATGATGGAAGACAACACCTTTCCTATTAATCAATTTAATCGCCTGGCGTAATCTCTCTAGTTGTGCACAGTAGAGTTGAGAATCAATTCTGACCAGTTGGAAGTAGCTCGTATTTCCCCTCCAGTCCCACCATACACACAGCATTTTTTTTGGCGTCAATGTTGGCTTAGCGAACGCTTGTGACGGCTATATCCACGATCTTTTACGCTTCCGATTATCGTACGTAATCCATTTTTCATCTCCGGTTATTAAACGTTTCAGAAACGGCTCGATTTCATTCCGTTTCAGCAGCGCATCGCAGATGTTAATTCGGTCCATCATGTTTTTCACGCTCAACTCATGAGGAACCCATACGTCAAGCTTTTTTTTGTAACCAGCTTTGTGTAAATGGTTCAAAACAGTTTTGTGGTCAATGCCTAGCTCCATGCCAGTATCGACACTGCTGATATGCTTATCTTGTTGGACTTTTTCAAGAATTTCATCAGATTTTTCAGTGATTGGACTGACTTCTTCACATTGAAATTTCCAGAACGAAAGCGAGCGAACCATTTCCGCGTATTTCGATAAAGTACCTTCACCGTGCACAGCAAAAATTTTATCACAAGCCTGCGCAGCGTTCTTCCCCTTATCGTAATAATATTGCAGAATTTTCTCATTATTCTTCTCCATTTTCAAGTGCGAATAACTGTCCAACCACTGCACCGATTACAATATAAGGTCATCTAAAAAACGAGCCCTCGGTGGTGTCGCTGTGACTTGTTGTTCTTTAGTTATCGGCAACCAATGCCATCTATCGGGAAAACGCCACGAACTTTTTCCCAGACCCAATATTTACGCACACATAATTTATTACTTGAATAAATATTCATTCATTCCATTACTACATCTCTTAAAAATCCTTATGTTACAACTAATTTATTATTTATTATTATATATTAATAAATTTATATATCTTTTACTATTCTGTTGTACATCTCTGTTTGTCAAATAATTTACTTTAACTTTCTTATACAAGACATATGAATGTTAAAAGTAATCATTCTATTATTAATATGATGCATTCTCGCTTTTTCGTTCAATTCATTGAGAGGGAGGCATGTTGATTATTCACAAGACATATGAATTAAATTGTTTACTTTATATAACACAGGGTAACAAAATGAAAAAAAAATTTGGTGCCGGAAATCTAACATCTGATTTTAGATGTTTTTAATGTGCTGATTCCAAAAGTGCCACCAGATTTTTTCTATCAGCTCTAGTTTTTGAGGTACAGGTTACAGGTTAATTGATATTTTTTTCTGATAAAGGACAACAAATAAAGAGATAAATATGTATTTAATCGTCAAAATAGAAATTTCTGAGAATGTAATTAGCCAAATGGACACCTGAAATTGTCCCTGTCCCAATGTTCCTATACTAGGAACTACTCCAAATGATTGGCGCCTTTTTATTGACAGTTCAAAACGTAGTTTAAAATGTGTTCTTTTACATAACGGTAACAAATATGGCTCAATTCCTATTGGTCATTCTACTACCATGAAGGAAGAATATGAATCAATTGCATTAGTTTTAAGAAAAATCAAATACGAAGAACATCAGTGGGCAATTTGTGTCGATTTAAAAATGGTTAACTTCCTCCTTGGACAGCAGAGTGGTTATACAAAATATCCTTGTCTTTTGTGCCTTTGGGACAGCAGTGATAAAAATGAGCACTGGGTTAAAAAAAATGGCCTTCAAGAGATGTCATGATCCAAGGGAAACAAAACGTGATCAACGAACCTTTGGTTGCAAGAGAAAAAATCTTACTTCCGCCCTTGCATATCAAGCTAGGCTTAATGAAGCAATTTGTGAAGGCTTTAAATCGAGGTGGAAATTGTTTTGGGTATTTATCACGTAAATTTCCTGGCATTAGCACGGGAAAACTAAAAGCTGGTATATTTGATGGTCCTCAAATAAGGCAACTTGTTAAAGATCCACAATTCACCACATCAATGAACGAGACTGAATCTAACGCTTGGTGTTCATTTGTTCAAGTAGTACAAAATTTTCTTGGCAATCATAAAGCAGAGAATTACGTAGAATTAGTGGAAACTATGCTTTCAAATTTTAATATTCTTGGCTGTAACATGAGTATAAAAGTTCACTACCTCCACAGCCACTTAGATCGTTTTCCAGAAAACTTAGGTGATTGTAGTGAAGAACAGGGGGAAAGATTCCATCAGGATATTAAAACTATGGAAGATCGTTATCAAGGACGATGGGATAGCCACATGATGGCGGACTACTGCTGGAGCCTTCAGCGAAACTGCCCTAGTAAACCATTCTAGAAACTCGTATAAAAGAAAATTTTTATGTGATTAGTGACTAATGTAATTATGTAAATTAAGTTTTTGCAATAACTACTTAAATCCATGTGTCTTTGTTTTTTTAACTGTCTATAGTAATATTATATATTATAATAGTTATAACGTAAAATATATACACAATTTTTTAAAAAACCTCAAAAACTTGATCTGATAGACCAAATCTGAGAATTTTTTTACATTCTGCATCCAAAAATTACCCAAGAACAGTTAAAAAATCGCAGGCACCAAAATATGTGTTGGCCTGTGTAATAGTTATACATTAACATATTTAATTTTTCAATTCATCTTATATCCATTTTCTTTTATCATTTTTAAAGAGATCAAATTTTGCTCCTCTTTCCAAATTTTTATTTATTTCATTCCAAGCAACTTTTAATTTTCACATTATACTAAATAATATATTATATCTTAATAAAATTTAAATACACAGTTAATTTTAAAATTATTTATATTACATATTTGTTAATGTTCATATTTAAATCTTTCTACATTTTAAACATTATTAATTTTTAATAATGTATTTTAAATTGTAATAATATTCTATACTTATTTATCGTTACTTAAATATCAAATAAATAAATTATAATATAGATAATGTAATATATAATAAATTATAATATCAATATTACTTAATATGAAGAAATTTGTATCGATAATACAAATACCTGTGTTTATACACAAGATAATTTTTATTTTTTAGATATCAATTTTATTCTGATCATATACATCACCATCGAAAACAAATTATGATAAATTTACAATATATATTTATTTACAGCGACAATAATAAAATATGCGTTGACTAGAACAGTTTGTATCTGAAATTTTGTTTCTTAATAACTTTTCCTGGTATGTTATTTTCATATCAATACATTATATACATACGAAGGTGAATCAAATATAAATCGGAATTTTTATTTTTCTTAATATTGAAGCACCACAAAAACAAAAATTAGCAGAGAATCCGTTTCTTCTTTTTCTCTTGCCAACGGATAGGAAATTTCTAGGAAATTTATGTATCAAGCAAAAAGTGGTCGTGACTGCAGCCAATTCCGCACAAACATTTCGAAGCCAACATCATCCTCGAATATTTGCACTTCTTTAAGTGGACTAAACAAATGATGATCACATAGTCATAAATCAGGACTGCGAGGAGGGCATTCCAGTTGTACTTTTTGATTATCGATAAAAAGGCAAGGCACCCATCTTTTAGATATTTTTCAAAGCCCGAGATCATCTGTAAAGATTGTTTGAGCACTGCCACGGCTAATCTGGCTCGTAGATTTCCGTGATCTTTGTCTACACTTTCTTCATCTTAGCTTCGAGGCTGGAACCGAGTCTTCGTCTATACTGGCACCGACGTTTAATCACGATTTGTATGGAGCATCTTCAGGGCTTAACAGTTGCGCCGAAACTAGTGTAAGTTTGCAGTGGGGGAGTTTATATAGGGATATTGATCGCGGGTCAATGGAGCGTTACGGTTATGATTGAGAAGTTTGAAGATACAGGATTGTCAGGTGTAGAGGATAGTCATCATCACGGTTTAGGTCATTAGGGGAGATCTCTATAATCACGGATTTTTCTGCCATAACTTCCCATTATTAATTATCTGTACAATATATGTTTTTTAAATAAATCAGGATTGGCTGCTGTGATCTCTGTTTTTCTTTCTTATTAATAGTAACTTATGCTTTAAGTCTATAATTTTTTCTAAAAGAATTCCTTTGTATGATAATTGTGTAATGCGTCGTATTTTGCTTATCCACGTGTTTCAGTATTGGCAAGTAACTTCTAGGGGATTCAATGCTGTGGCGCCCTCTATGATCTTTCCATGTGGAGATCCTCCTTAACTCTTCGAGCTTTTGTGTTGGTTTAACACCCTAGAAGTCGTCGAGAATTTTTTTCTTCATGTAAGAAATCCGAGTTTTTGCTTAGTCTTATCAACAACAATTGATGGGGCATAACAAATGATATCGATTAACGGGATTAAAACAATCAGCCGTTCTATTTACAATTTCATATATTACTCACCATTACTAAAAGCCGTATATGCTCAATGAAAAATTTACCCTTTACATAAGTGACCAAGACGATAAATAAAATACTTTTTTACGTGAAAAATGACCTCACTTAAAAACATTCAACAATACGACGTTATCGTTTCCCCGAAAAATTTATATCCTTTAAAATTCGTATCAAAATTCACGTGCCCAACGACAAAATCTGGAATCGCAGAACACATATATCATGTCATCGTGTATTTTTGTGTCAGACCCTCATTACCGAATTTATTTCTGCTGTTTATTAAGAGAATGAATGTCTAAATAACACGGGGGTGGTCGTACGATAAAGGTAAAAATTAACCCCATATATTATGGGGTATCTTGTGAGAATCGCCGTAAATTTTAATAAGTACATACCATGTAACAGTATAACATTGAGTAATAAAGATTAGTTTTATTTATGCGACAATTTGCTATAACGGTATACGCGGTGCATTTTATGTTTTCTACCCACTCTCTAATGAAATAATAGTTACACTGCTTTTTTACCGAGGACAGGTTTATATACTCATGCAATTTCTATTCATATTTTTGATGTCTAGATGAAATATATAATTGTTAAGGATTTTCCATTAAGAGCGATGAATTTTGTTTGTATAATAGAACGCAGATGTAAGAAAGTTGTAAAGTATATTTAATATAGTAATTTTCACTTTGCGAGGTGCAATAATATTAAATAGGAGGCGCCAGTATGTTATATCAAAAAAATAAGGCATTAATTTCTTTTGAAAATTTACTGGAAGAAAAGTAATAAAGTAGATTCTAAAATGAATTACAAACAAGTTTAATAATTGTCAGTCACTCCTGCCTTGCATAGCAAAGTTTTTTTGAAACTGACTCTCTTTTCATTTTTCTTTTATATATACGAGGGTGGTCTGAAAAGTTTCCAACCTCAACGTGAGGATGGCAGCACTCTTCAATAAAAGCTAGCGAACGTAGTTGTATATCTATTGTCAGGTATTCACCAAAGTTTCAGCCATTTTGGACGCGCAGTTCTTATTTGACAATCGTTTGAGAGAGTCGATATGAGTGTGGAGTATCGAGCTGTGTTTTTGAAATGCAATACGCCTACGCAAATCAAACATGAGTTGGACTCTGTATACGGGGACTCTGCACCATCATTTACCACAGTGAAATCTTAGGCAAATGAATTTAAACGTGGCCGTAAGAGCTTGGGAGGCAGTGAACGTCCGGGACGTCCAAAAACTGCAACTACTGGCGATAACATCGCTAAAATTCACCAACTGGTGCTAGACGAACGTCAAAATTAAAGTGAGAGAGATAGCAAAGGCTATGAATATGTCCAAAGAACGTGTTTGTTACATGTTAAATCAAGATTTAGGCATGGAAAGCTGTCTGCGCGTTGGGTGCCGCGTTTGCTAACGTTAGACGAAAAACGTGTTCGAATGAACATTTCCAACGCTTTGGCGCAGTTTAGACGCAATAATTCCGAGTTTTGGCGCCGATTAATTACTCTAGATGACACTTGGATACACGATTATACGCCCGAAACAAAAATACAGTCAAAACATTGGACTGCAAAGGGGGAACCGGCTCCAGAAAAAAGCAAAAACGGCTGGGAAAATGATGGCGACTATTTCTTAGGATAGTCATGGAATTACCTTAATCGATTATCTTCAAAATGAAAAAATATTACAGGAGCGTACGACGCATCATTGCTTGACAAACTGAAGACAGAAATTATGGAGAAACGGCCACATTTGCATTTACTTCTTCAATATCTAGGGAATTCCAGTCGTCATTTTTATTTTGTAGTACATTCA
The DNA here is from genome assembly GCA_031893035.1 of Dermolepida albohirtum. NCBI lineage: Eukaryota > Metazoa > Arthropoda > Insecta > Coleoptera > Scarabaeidae > Dermolepida > Dermolepida albohirtum. Next base: position 59,559 of record JAVIWB010001901.1, on the reverse strand, counting down.
GATTCAAGATTACTTGACAAAATATTGAACCGATTACTTGCCTTTTGTTTACCACTGCCCAAGTACTATTTACTTTCTACATTTCAGTGCTCATGAATTTTTGGTTCTCCAAATTCTTGAATTTTGGAATTTAGGGCTCCATTTATAAAACCATGCTTCATGTGTAAAAATTGATTTTTGCGAAGGTTCTCTTTTGTTGTTCACTTTTTTAAACTGATTACAAACCTCTTGTATTATGACACAGCATGGATAAAGTTTTAAGTCTTTGTTTTAATAGCATGCGTGTCGTCCCAACCGAAAAGTTAGTTTTTTGACTTAATCGTGGAAATAATTCATTTTCCATTATTTATTCAACACTGTTGAAGACTTCTGGTGTGTGTTCCTTAGTTGTCCCACAGATTCATTTTCTTAAAAGATCTCACAGAAAACGATTTTGCACACAATTCTCTCTAGAATTTGCATGTAATCTATTGCCAAATTTGGAAATTCATCTTCTTAATACAGTCTTGTACTAAATAAACTTCTACACTGCCAACTTTATTACCACCGAGAAATTTTAAAATTTACCGCTCTTAAATCATATATACGGGTGAGTGAGTTTAGGGATCTTGGAGTAATTTTCGACTCTTGTCTTACTTTTCGGCCACAGATCACTAGTGTGTGCTCAGAAGCCTGCAAATCGCTGGGGTTTGTATTCCGCACCTCCAAATATTTCTGTAACCCTGCTGTAGTAAAGTTCCTATACTGTGTTTACGTTGTAAGCAAACTGGAGTATGCATCACTGGTCTGGTCTCCGATATATGCATGTGAGTACTTGAAGTTGGAGCGCATTCCTACCATTCCATACCTTCAAGATTAGTAGTGTTTACCCACAAAGAGGTGTGTCGTAGGGAGAGTTGCTCCTTGAGCATAATATGTCCTCTTTGCATGACAGGAGGGCTGATCTCTGTGGTGGGATGTTGCATGGCATCCTCGGTAATAGTATTGACTGTCCTTCGTTACTGCATCGTTTGTGTTTTTTAGTGCCCCTTTTGAACTCTAGGTGCAATATGTCCATTGTGACACCAAGGACGCGGAGGAAATATTCTCAGGAGAACACCGGTCTACATTTTGGGTAAAAATGCCAATGAATTTGCTGACTTGTTTGCTTAGCATGTATACCATAACATATATGTATTTTTAGTAATTTTTGTTTCTGTTTGCTTTTCTGATTAACTTTAGTTTGAATTAGCTTCAATTTTTTTATTATATCTGCCACACATATGTCTAAACTCAGTTAGCTATTTTGTATTTTCCTATTATTGAGCTTTAAGCCTGTTGGAAATGAAAGATCATTATTATTATTATTATTATTATATACGTTGCAGAAATTTTTTGAAGAAATTTCCTCCTCTCCGATGAGACCTAGAACATACTAAAAAACAGAGTGCAGAAATCGATGATGTTTCTGTAAGGTATATGCGAACGGTTAAAGTACGGTAAAGATTAGTATTCATTTTCACATAGTAAAAGGGCACTTATTGCTACTTAAAAAATAAGTTTGAACTAAAAAACTCTTTAAAGTAAAAGTCGTTCTTGAACTATGAAACAAAATGAAAGTCAAGGAAACAAAACTTATAGAACCGACTGCAATAACTGATGCAAATATCCTTTTATTTATAGATAGAAAAGCAAAAAACATATTTACTTTTACTTATCTACGTTTTCTTTTATTAAATTGTCCAAGTAAATTAGTTGAACTTTTCTATTGAGCTTATGATGTTAATGGTCAGATATTATTCACACAATTGCATGTATCAGACAAATATGGTAATTTCAATCAATACTACCTAATATTACCACGTCAAGTAATTAATAATCGAATTATTTTTATATTGAAAATAAAAAAAAATTACGAGACAAGCTGTCCGAATTCAAAATGAGCAATCAGTAAAATAAGATTCTCGACCATCCGGTTGGTTTACCAAAATGGTATTCTGTTACACCTGGCGAGTCCCTACGTCGTCATACACAGGTAGTATGTAGTAATGCGACAGATTACACCGAAGAAACTTTGCTGCATTATTCGAGTTCCCAAAACTGGTAGAACCACCTGGTGTTGTTGATATTCGAGATGTCTATCTGAGAAATCGCTTCCATTCAATTTTTAGAAACCTCCGTTGCCTGCGTATTTGATCTTTCTGTAAGAGACTTTATTTTGATATTAAGGTATGTTCTGCGTTATATACGGGGATAGTCGATAAAGTTTTGGGATATAAAATTATTATCTCGTATCTTCTAAGTACAATATTTAAAAGAGAAACAATTTAGTACGTACACTACCGTCCATAAGTTTAATCGCACTACAAATAATTTTAATTGCGCAATGATATTAAAAGGACTGTTTATTTTCATGACAAATTTATTTATAAAATACTAAATTACTATACAATTCAAGCAATTAATTAATTTAAGTAATATTTATAATAAATTAATTAAATTTAACTTTCGTCAAAGTAACCGCCCCTACCCCACAAACACGTGACATTTGTTCAACTAGTCGGTCGAGATATTCCTCACCGATAGAGTTTCATGCATTCCGCAACTTACCCCAAAGATCTATCTTGCTAGTAGGAGGTATTTTACGCACTTCACGATCCAAACAGCTCTATCGGATTGCAGTCCGGACTTTGAGGTGGCCATGTCATTAATGTAAGGATAACTCTTTCAGTTTGGTCGGCGAAAAACCTTTTTACAATATCTGCTGTGTTTGCGGTCGTTATCTTGCTAATAAACAAACTCCGGACCCATTAGCTCCTTCGCTGAAGAAAAGCATGCTCTTGCAATATACCCAAATAGACTCCTTTTGTCATTCTTTCTGTGATTTGCACCAATTTTCCGATGTGCCCACCTCCAAAGCAATCGCAAACCATCACATTTCCAACACCATGTTTCACTGTCTTAACCACACATTCATCTAACATTCTCTCCCCGACATGATGACGAACAAAAGTACGGCTACTCAACCTCTAAGTCCAGCTTCAGCTAAACGGCGTTTGGTTGTTGTTACGCTAACCGTGGTTTCGTAGTGTACGTTATATTGTGCTGCTATTTCCGGGGATGTAAGGCGACGATTGCGCAAGAACACTAATTTCAGATATTCATCTTCTCTTTTAGTAGTTATCCTCGGCCGTCAACTGCGTTTTCGGTCCCCGAGTTGACCAGTTTCTGTCATTGTCGTTATAGTTTCATGAACACAATACTCGGAAACTTTCAGTTTTCGGGCGAGTGCTCTATTAGAAAGCTTTGTTACGTGCAAAGCAATAATTCTTGCCCTTTGTTCAAGAGTTAGTTGCTTTCTCTTGGCCATGTTTTAAACACAATTAAAAAAATACGATCAATCTATAGTACTTACTGACACTTCATTAACAACGTGAATACAGAGTATTCACTGTGTAATAGACATAAAATATACCCTCGCAAGCGCACAAATATCAGGTAAAGATTGGCTATTACATCCACATAATAAACCATACAATAAACAATTCCGAGTAAGGGGTAGTCTCCATGACACCCTCATTATATTTCCTACCTGAATATTATTTCTTGAAATAGAAAATAAGGCGTTCATTCGTTTATACAAAATACTTCTGTTAAATAACGTGCAAATATGTAAAATGATTTTAATTTGGATAAAATTTCAATATATTAACTTAAATATTTTATTTCCTTCTGCAATTAAAATTATCTGTAGTGCGATTAAACTTATGGACGGTAATGTGTATATATACATATATATATATATATATATATATATATATATATATATATATATATATATATATATATATACATATATATATGTATATATATATATATATATATATATATAATTATTGACACATAAACATGAACAATAAAGTCTTTTGCATTATTAAAATCCAAATTACTTTGTAATAACGAAATCCGAAAGTTTATAAAACGAGTATCCAGAGGCCAAGTGGTTGTGATTAAAGTGGTTGGTTTTGTAGAGAAGCCAAAGGTGCGCCCTACGAGTAATAAACTACTACATAGGTTGGCTTTGGTTTTAATATGCAGTTTGTAATGGTAATTACATTGCGCCCTAATATAATTTTTAGTATAGGTCAAAGTAAGAAAATTAAATATAAATTTATTAACGTCCGTCGCGAAAGGAATTATTATTGTTCAACCACGCCCATTAACATTTAAAAACACACTGCGAGTCACCGATATCGGCTTGTTTCGTCTAGACGACTACCCGTTTTAGTTAGATCAAATACTCTTCTTAATAATTAAAATAGCTAAGAGAGAAATTATTGCCACATACTATCAAAATGCTATCATAAAAAGTAAAATATTCAGAAATAACATTTTTAGCAAATTGCTGGTGTAGTATCTTACAGATTACTGTATAAAAAATTTCTACTAAAAATACACATATGTATGTACAATACTGTAAAAGATTGAATGGATTTCACGGCGCAATATTTGTGTTCTCAAGCATTGTGATCGAAGAAGTGGCTAACATTAAAAAGAAACGGTTTCCAAGTTTCGATTAACTTCCATACAGACGCTCTAGGTTCGTTGTTTCTATAGCATTTCTCAGTTGTTTGTTTACACTCGAAACAGCAAGTTGACAGCAAAAGGCTTTCTATGTTTTCGTGAAAACAAATTCGGTCGTTACGGTTTTTGAAGGAGATTCGACGTTATACCGCCTTCTTCAAAGAACATACGATGGTGGTTTCGATAGTTTACAGAGTATGGTTGTATGTGTAAAATTAACAATAGGAATATTTGGAAAGAATCTGAGCTGTCTTGGAGCAAAATAATAATAACAATTTATGCTTTCACATCCCCTAACAGCTTAATGTCAATTAGAGAAGTCTTTGGCAGATTATAAGTTAAAATTTTAATGAAGTTTAATGTAGTTAATTGAATATCAAAAAGGTAAATGAAACCCCTTACCACATGAATGTTCGTATTCTGTATATGTATTTCGACAACAAGTTGTCATCATCAGGAGATAGTTAATAACAATGTCGCACTTGGACCTGCAGTAAAACAATACATCGGTCAAACTAAACTCTCAATAGAAACCAGGTATAAAGAACATACCTAGTACATCAAATGAAATCGACCTAAGGTAACCAGCTTAGTGAAACAAATGCTAGAAAATAATGATAGTGTATTAGTGGATTATCTAAATTTATTCAAAAATGTAAACAATTGCTGTGCATTGGACAGTTATGAGAGCATATTGCGAAAAATAAAAACCATAGCGTAGATAAAGGTCCTGTACTATTCTGGCCTCTATGAGTTCCTGGAAGATAGAACCGTTAAAAAAAGGTCCATAAGTGGAAGCAAGGGTATATTTTAGTATAAGTGTTAGTGTTAATACTAGGAAATATTATAATAACATCGTGTGAAAAATCAGTGTGTTTAGTTTTTAGTGAGAATAGGTACGCGGAATTATCCGCCGATGACAAAAAATCGTATAAAGAATACAAATATTGATGTGGTAAGGGGTTTTATTTACCTCTTTCAATTAAGACTATTCGCGTCAACGCTCATGGGGTAACTTAATATGCTTATCTACATTCACTTAAACAAGAAAAGAAAACCACAAGAAACCGTCCCAGATAGCAGCCCATCGGATACGAATTAGAGATCTCCGGCGTGAGGAGCCAGTGATTTACCACTGAACTATCAGCTAACTATCCCAAATATTTCAGATCAATTCATTTTACATTAAAATGGGGCACCTATTAGCATCTGATGCTGTAAACTTTTCTGAATTAAAAATCCCTACCAATTCATACCCAGTAATAGATTGGTAGGAACGGGAACCAACATTTTTCTCTTCGTGATTGGCCGGCGAGGCTCCAATGATTTTTTTTCTTGTAGTAATATGAAATTGGTTAAGTTTATATTACCTCAATACCTAATAATACTTAAATGATCTTAAATAGCTCAAATAATACAGTTAACTCAATAGATCGTTATATGCTACTATCCAAATACGTATCCAAAATGAATTCTCAGAATTCAATCACATTCTAATATACTTACCAGCATATTAAACCTTACAGAATTCAATCACATTGTAATATATTTGCTAGCGTATTAAACTTTACATCACTCTCTTGGCGGTACTAATTCCCTTGATACCATCCCCCCATTCATTTCTGAGAAATCACCATTCACTAAATATTGTAGACTGTATATTCAAAGATTTGTGTAACTTTCACAAAAATTATTGTAATTTTTTGAGTTGCAAAAAAGGAAAAAATTCCATTTTCAAATTAGGTATTCTTCTCTTCACCAAAAGTAGTCCTTAATACATTATAATTTGACGAAATATTGAACGTAAACGAACGTTCAGCTATTTCTCATTCCTTATTGATTTGTATATTGCTTCCTGACTTGTACACTTATAATAATACTAAACAAACGTTCTTAATACTTAATGTTCGTTCAGAACGAATTCATCCATTCCATTCCAATTTTTTCTCCAACGAAGTCATCGATTTAGTTACGTCAATATTCAATAAATAAATGCATTGTTTGTGCCGTGGGGAAGATGAAGAAATTCCAAGAAATACGCCATCATCATACCACCCGGGGTCATCAATTACCCTAAAACATATTTATTCTTTATCGTAGTGTTCTGTGCGCTATTCTTTCTTTATTGAATGTACGCCAGACGTTTTGATAAATTACCATAAAACTCCGGGAGAAAAACCCTCGAAACTAGTTCAGGAAACACAGCCGCTGAAAATAAACGTATTAACTTCAAGAATAACGACTCTAACGCTACGTAATTTGCTGACAGTCTTCCAAACAACTTTGTTGTCTAAGTTTCAGTATTAACGAAGATACCTTTTCGATGCTTTCCGCTTACAGTGGAATATTATTTTATTGTGATGAATATCCAGAATGATTTACTGTGCTTATTATTTACTTTTATCGATTTTCTCTAAAATATTACCAATAACAGAACGTAAATGCAGAGAATATTATCTGTAAAGATAGTTGCACCACGAAATGTAATTATTGCTCAATATAACATCACTCAATATTTTATGTGCACTCAAATAAATTTAGTCGCGAAGCATCTGTCTAAATAACATTAAATAATAACACATTATACAATACTACAACTTATCAAATTATACAACATAATTCCGTAAATTACAGTTCATTTAAATGTCATTTAGTAAAAAAATATTTTTAACACATTTATTAATGATATTGCGTCCGTTCAATAACAATGCCAACAAATTTTGTTCCAAATTTGTCTCATTGAAAGTGTAACAAACTTATAAGGAAACACAGGTAAATGTCGCTAATCGATTTAAATGAAACTTGGTTTATAGACCGATCTAGTAAGAGAAACGGTAACTTTCTTAGCTGCCCAATCTCACATTAGTGGGGTGTAAGCCGTCCCAAGCTAACAGTACCCTTCACTGTTTGACTAAATAACTCAGAAACTATAAGAGATATCGAAAACAAATTAAGACAAGATTTAAACTGTTACATGTGTTCGACAATGTGTTACGTCTGTCATGAAATATTCTTATTTTTGTAAAAGATTCATAAGTGTGTGCCAAATGTCTTTAACGTCTTTTAAAACACTTAGCAGGTGTTTAGAGCACTAATTTGTAGTTCCATTGTTCTTTATCATGATCAGTATCCTTGATATTAAAAGTATAGAGGAAATGAAATAGCAATTTAGGATTTAGGGTTTATTGACGACTGTCTAAAAAGTAAGTTATGAAATACTTTACAATGCATGTTGCATAGAGATTTTGTGCTATAATAATTATAAGAATGATAGGTGATACAATGTGGAACATATTTCATAAATTGATAGCTTATAACAATCTACACTACATAGCTACTGCAAGAATGGTAATCCACGTAGAAATGTTGCGTGTAAAGGAATTGTTTACACAATGCCCGAAGAATAAATGCAGGCTTGCCCAAATACCGCATTTTAGTGTATTTTGTGTCGGCTTTGGGAACCAGAAGCGTACAGGATTGCCAAAATCTAGTGGTCGTTTGGCACCGTGTTCATTTTTATACCATATTTAAATAGATTGAAGAACCTTGACGATGACAATTGATTATGAGTTAATATTATAACTGAATAATATCGATTCTTTGGGGCAGAATTATACCGTAATTCATAAGTAGTTCCCCATCTGAAAACATTCTGACAAAATTTTTCCATATTTTAAAATCGTAAACATCTGAAGATTGTACCATTGAAGTTGTCTTCTTTGGAATTACGAAAATATTTACTTTCTTGTTTGATGGTATTAAATATTAGTAGATGTCAATTTACCAGTACTGGGCCAATACGTTTTGTTCCAAAATAACCCTTGGTTCAAAGCAAAAAGATATTTCTAAAATATTAGGATATAATGATACTAAGAGATCTATACAATTACATATAGATGATAAAATAATTTATTCGAATATAATTGGGTGGGGACAAAATGTTCCTACCTTAAATGAAGATGAAAAAACTTATTATTAAGAGACCTTTGTAGATTTATACTGTATATTTTATCATCGTTATTTTTGTTATGATTGTTTAGTATTTTTATTGAAAATAAGAAATGTGATCATTTTCCTGAATGTTGAAGAAGATTAAGAAAATCAATGGAGGGCAAAATGCTCTTTTGAGAAAATACATATTCCCCAAGTCCCTACCCAAAAGGTGAACTAAACATGAAACATAGAACGTAACGTAAAACATAAACATTGAACGTAATAATTGTAACATAACGTCTAACGTCAAAAAGTATATGTATTAATAACCGAATTTTTTGATAAAAATATTCAACACTAAAAAAATAAAATAGTTACATAATTATTTTAAATATAAATAAATTGGAATGGATTCTGACAAAAGTTACTCGAAGGAAATTAATTCACTTAATAATGATCCAATGAAGTACATAAATTCATATAACTCGTTACCTAAGCTACCAATAAATAAAATATTATTTAAGTACAGATTTTTTAATTCATTTCAAATTAAAAAAATAATCTTCTATTTTGAAGTCTATGGTTCTTGATATTTAGTAATCTACTAAAAGTTATCTCTATAATGATGTGAAATAAGAATTAAGAATAGGCTCTCTGGTGCATAATCAGGCGCAGCTGCGCAACGTCTACATAAGTCCTTGTACACAACAGTCAAATAAGTGTGAATACCAGCTGAAAATGTATGAAAATTGGCAAGCGTTGGAAAACGAGCGGAAGACCTATCCAAATTTATTTAATAGTAAGTAATTGCTTTGTAATTTTTACTTAAACTTTATCTATAATATTTTAGTAACATTACCGTCTTCTGTTCGTTGCGCAAAGCAAGAAATGGTAGATGAAGCGAAAATGGCGTTCGAACGAGTTTGCCCTAAAGATTTTATAATTAAAAATGTTACTTGGGAGAGATCAAGAACGAAACCCTATTGTATATGGCGTGTAGAATATCAGTTAACCGGCTTATCGCTATTGCCGAAAGAAGGGGATCATTTAAAGGAATATTTTAAGATATTAGAAAAACATCACCCACAGAACGCCGCCATTATAAACGTGCAACGATCAATTAATGCTGTTATATATTATGGTGTAATTTGTGAATGCAGCCAGCCAAATTTTGAGGTGTTTGTACAAAGACCTGTACAGCATTCATTGGGCACTTTACAGAAAACCATGGCAAATATGAAGGTAATAATTGATTAAAACAAGAAACAAGTAGGCAGTAATTGTTTTTTTCTTTAATTTTAGATAGAAAGCATGTAGAGATTCCAGGATCGATTAAACAACTTTAAGAATTTAAATAACATATGTTTATAAATAGATTTCTATATAATAAATATTGTTGCTGTATATGATGTTTTAGTGGGAAAATGGACAAAATATGCTTCACTTATTTAAGAGATATCTAACCTAACAAGATATGTTGTTATTTGCAGCATATTTTTATATATTGTGTTTATTTATAAAATTACGGTTGATGAGTACCTACGTTATTAAGTTATTATATAGTTGATCAATAAGGTTGATATATAACCCCTTTCCACATTAACTTTTGTAAATTCTGTATACGCATTTCGACAACCAAGTTGTCATCATCAGCAGATAACCTCAAAGTGTCGCACCTGGTAAAACACGGCGAAAAACAACCGCACGAAAATCAAACTCCGTACGCGATCCACACCGTTCAAAACCAAGATGTACACTGTGTTTGTTTCACAAGATTTTTAAAAATTATTCTTACTTAAACTAACATGCAATACATTGAAAAAGGGAATTACGGTCAAGACAGTCAAGTGCCTGCCTGTAATTTATTATATTGTTCGTCCTCTGACATTAAGTAGGGAAAAAAGGGTCGATTGTACGGCGCCAGTTTCATTATTGTTCACCACATGGTTTAAATTCTTTAAGATGTGCATGCTTTCATACGTGTCTAGTTCTCGATAATTATACACGTTTTTTATCAGATGTAAACAATCCATATTAACACTGTGGTTATTTCCTAATACATGCTTCGCTAAACCCGATTTTTCCGGTCGGTTGAATTTTATGTGCGAAAGGTGTTCTTTATACCTGGTTTCGATCGATCTTTTAGTTTGGCCGATGTACTGTCCATTGCACTCCAAACATTCAATTCGACAGATTCCCGATTTTTTATTTTCTTCGATTTTGTCTTTTGCATTTCCTAAAAGCGTTTTAAGGGAATTATTGGGGCGGAAACAGACTTGAAGCCCGCGATCTTTAAAAATACCATTTAGATTTTTTGTCATGCGATGATAAGGTAAACAAACAAAATGCTTTTCCCGATTGCTCTGTGGTGACAGACATGTGGTGTCACGGATTGTTTTTCTTATGTTGGCCTTTCTAATTAATCGTTTGTTCAATTTCCCACTAACAAAAGTAAGATATGAAAGAGAATTGAACCTCATTAAGAATATCGCGATTAAAATAAATGAAAGCATCTTTACATAATTCTTTAATTACTTGAATATCTTTTTCCAATTCATTTCCATTAGGTAAAAAATAATTTATTTCTGAAATAGATTTTCTTTCCATGCCAAATATTATTTCTTGAGCAATTGTTGATTTACCAGATCCAGATGGACCTATAATTATTATTCTTTTTGTTTGTGATAATAATTCACCACCCATTTTTCTTTCAATTAATGATCTCAATCCAAAATTTGTGTTATCATTATTATTAAATAGCTTTTTCTTTGGTCGACCACTATTAGTCATAATTAGTATTAAATAGTATTTATTAATAATTAAATAAATAGTATTTATTAATAATTAAATAAATAGTATTTATTAATAATTAAATATATAGAAAAATATTACTATAATAAATATGAGTAATGTTAACGTTAGATATTATACACATTTACCAAAGTTGAGTAATTCAAATATATCAATAAATAAATCAATAGCAAATTCATTAAAAAATATAATAAATACAAAAGATCAATGGACTGCAATAAATGATGCAAAAAATTATTATAAAATAAATTTAGCAATCGAATATTTAAATAGACTATCTAAAGAAAATATTTCCAAAAGAAAATTTGTGAAAGAGAAAAAAATATCACAAAAAACTTTAGATTCTGCATTAATATTAATTAAACAAGATCCAAAAATTAAATACAAAAAATCTGACAATCAATTAAGTTATCATCAGCTACATCCATAAGTTCTATTTCCAATATACATTCGACTGAAGATGAACAACATTCGTCCGCAGTTGTTCACAAAAGAAAAAAATAAAGAAGATTGATAAATATTAATAATATGATCAAAATTTTAGTTAAGAAAATTTTAAATATAAATGGTAAAATCTTATATACCAAAAGATAACAAAGTAAATAATGTCAAACCTGATTGATATAACAGATAAAAATCAATTAAAATTATACAAAATAAAATTAAAGCTGATTGTATTGAATTTAATAAATTATCTGTTGTGAATTAGCTGAAATCAAAAACATCAGAACAACTATATACTGAAAACAGAATTTTAAAAGAATTGGAAATTGCAGCAGTTGATATTATTGAGAAAATGGATGAAGAAATTGAATATAAAGATAATAAAATTAATGTGCTAGAAAAAGAATTAAAAGATGTTTTCGCCGTGTTTTAATCATTATGATGAAGATAAAATTAATAATTTATTAAATTATATATCAACCAATTGTTAGATATGTTGATCCTAGACAAAGAGCAAAAAGACGTTTGTCAAATACTCTCAAATATAACTGAGGCCAATAAATATTACAAATGAATTATTGAATGATGCAGATTTAAAAATTAATCAATTGTATACGGAAAATAAAAAAATTAAATGGTTATTTATAACAATCTTACTAATTTTTATAATTTTAGAAATATAAGTAGATTGATTATATAATTATTTATTTTTAATATTCTGAAACTATCATTTTTTTTTGTTACTTTTAGTATATTATTTTAATGTAATTACTTAATCTCATTCTGTAATATTTTAATTCTTTTACATATCCTTCTAATTCTTCTCTAATCTGTTGTTTCTTTTCTAGTTTTGCTATTGATAATTTTATATTTGTTTTATAATAATTTTCTAATACAGTTTTATAATTTTTTAATTCCTTTATTATTGGTTTAAATTTATTATATTTATATGATTTTAATTCTTCAATTAATTTTTTATTTTCATCTACAGTAATAATGTCATCATCTAAAATTCTTTTCAAAATATTTGAATTTTGTAATTATATAGAATCTATTATTTCATTTGGTTTTGATGTATCACAAATATATGGTGCAGATGGTAAATCAATAGTAAAATATTCAACCGGATTATAATTTGAATTTTCATTGATTATAATATTTTTATAAATTATTACATTTTTATTTATATCACCAGCATAACCATTATTTTCAATACCATTTTTGTTAAATATTGTATAATACTCATTTGAAAATAAATTTACTAAATAATTATAATAATAATTTATTTCATTTCCAATTAATATATTTACAATTTTTTTATTTATATTAAACTTAACAAGACAAACATTTCCATATACATATACATGTTCTTTAAAAATATTTATTTGTTTATTAATGTGAAATATTGAATATAAATTTTGAACATCTAGCCTAGAATATAAATTATTATAATTTGAATATTTTATTTGATTATTGTTATCATTATTGAATATTAATATATGATAAACACTATTTAGTAACTTTTCATTAAAATTGAGATCATAAAAAATTATTTTTAATTCAGCGCTCATTTATTCATTTATTAATTAAACATCTTTTACTTGTGTAATAACAAGAATTTTGATATCATTAGAAATGAATCCTTTATTTAATGTAATTTTTAATATTAATCCCTGTGTTTGAATTAATCCATAAATAGCAGCTGAATATATTCTAAAATTATTTACCCATTTAGATTTTGTTATATATGAACCATTAGTATTATTTAGAAAATCATCATAATGTTGTTGAATAATATGATTTTTATTTGTTAAGAATCCTTTATTATTTGAGAATGGATATGTTTTCCCATTTGCTGTTATTTCATGATTTGTTGTGTATACGTCAGGATCTGGATTAAATGATCCTGTTTTCTCATTATAAAACACATAATAAAAATTACAAGCATATGGAGATGATAAATTAATATTTATTGCTAATGTTGTTTTATTTGATAATACTTGTTCCATTAATGTTGAATATATATGTTTCAGGTAAAGTATGTAATTTTTTATTAAGAATTAATGCTTTATCTTTTTTGGATAATTCAATTGCTTGCATATCCATTTGATAAGAATTACATACAAATATTCCATTAACTTTAATACTTTCAGATAGTTCATTAACTAATATTTGTGATTGAGAATAGAAATCAATTCTGAATACAATTGATTCACAATGAACTATATTTGGTTGAGAAAATTTTGCCAACATATACTTCATTGGAATTCTAATATCAATTCCACCAACAGGAATTTCATCAATATTTTTATAATCATCTTCGTGATCTTCTATGTCATCCTTTCTTCTTCTAATGAATGAATTAATTAAAAAAAATGTACCAGCATAATCGATTGATTCTTCAATTATTTCAGCATGATCTTTTTCTTTAAACACTCTTAATTTAACAGATATTCTATTTATAATTTCTTGAATATAATCTTTTGATAATTTTATCACTTTGTCAGTTGGATTACTGATTGATAAATATAAATTTACATGATCAAGTTGTAAGCAAGTATTTGTTCCAAAATGAAATTCTCTGGTCATTGATGCAGATGATTTTAAAGAAATTTCAAATGAATCACTATATAGTCGTAAAACATTTAATGAAGAAAATAATCCTTCTTTTGATAATAAAGACATTTATTATTAAAATAATATAATTAAATATATGAGCCATATTTCTTTATCTTTCAACTTATGTAAAATATTATTATTCTCTAAGCTAAGTTCAATTATTTGATTATTAGAATTTATATTAGATATTGGTAAATTTAATTCTTTTGAACTATCTTGAGAGAAAATTGTCCACAAATAGTTTTTTTGATTGCGTATATATTCTGTTAGTAAATTACAACCAAGATCAATATGAATATTTTGATTATTAAATCCAATCCATTGAATATGTTTAATTATCAAATTTTTAATTGGTTTATTATCTATAGTATTCAAATTAATTGAAGATTTACTATTATTTTTGTTAAAATTAAATGACAATCTTTGTGATCTATTCATTGATATTTATATTTACTAATTAAAGATAATACTGATTTTTTAAGTTCAGCATGTTCTTCTGGAATGGAATTATAAATATCAATTAAATGATCAAAAGTATAATTTTTTGATTTAAAAAGATCTTTTATTTTTTGAACAAAGTCAGGTAATTTTGTTAAATCAAATTTTATATTTTTTAAGAATGGAAATATGTAATCAAATATTATTCCTTCTTCAATTATAATATTTTTTTTGATTATATAATAATTCAAATAATTCTTTATGATTATTCATTTATAAATATTTAATTTAACATGAGTTATAATGCTATTATAGCAATAGTATAAAACAATATTTTTATTATTATTCAACAATACTTTTTATTCCCTTTTCCGTGAAAATAAATATTGGGCTAATTGTATCAAAATAAACTATATCATATACTTCATCATCTTGATATTCTATTTGCATTTCAAAATCTAAAGTTCTATTAAATGTTAGTAAATACGAAAATATATTTATCATTTTATCAAATATAATCTCTAAATAATCGGGAGTTTCAATATATTCATTATTTAAATGAAAATAAGAAATTGATTTACCTTTAGCTTCAATATTAGTTATTTTAAAATCTAAATCAGGATTATGTTTGAATTTATGATATGTTATTTGTCTCTCAGTAAAATATTTATTACAGATATTACATTTAATTTTATTTTGACGTTTTTTATTTTTCGTATATATATCATCATCAAAGGGAAATAAATCTGCTAATACTTTGGTTTCATTAGATTTTCTTATTAGTTCTTTTTGTTTATCAATACATTCAAGTAAATCAGATTTTTTTCTATATTTCGATAAATTTTTAATTCCCATTGATTTTGCAATGGTTTGTATTTCATACAAATACATTTATTATTAAAAAAAAATTTCAGTAATATATTTATTCACAATTCAATATAATATAGACCAAATATGTTTCGACTAACTCATTCCGATTTGAAATATTAATAAATTTTTTATGTAATAAATAGATGGCGAATTTGAAAGAGCTTAGGACAATTGCCAGAAATCTAAATATTGCTAAAATATATAAACTTAAAAAAGATCAGCTAATAGCAGCTATTAATAAAGTAAGACATGATAACCCCATTATTAAAACAATTAAACCTACATTAAAAAATTTGGAAAAACTATTAAGAAAAACATATACTGTTAAAGAATTCAATAACATAAAAAAAGAGCAGATAAATGATACTCTTACAAGATTAATAAATGGTAATAAAAATTTATTATTGAAGATTACAGTAAAAGAATTAAAAAGATTAGCAAAGGGTAGAATTACTAAATACTATAACTTAAATAAAGAATCTTTAATAGAAAGATTAAGTCAATTATATCCAGATTTATTAAATGATTATTATAAAAAAAAATATAAGTAAAGCTCTCAGAACAATATATTCGAGTGAAGATATTAAAAAAGCAAAAGAAGATTATTGGATAAATAAAATGAAAGATATTATAAAAGTAAGTCAACCTAATCAAATATTTGAAGATATACCTATCAATGAACAACCAATTAGATGTGATGAATGTGGAAAAATGATAACAAGGAAACGTCTTAATTTACATAAATCAAAACATGTAATAACAAACGATGTTTTCGAACTTGAAACAAGTTTTAAATCTAGAATAGTTACATACAGACATAATAACAATAATCCAAAAATAGTTAATGAGTATAGTTATATGGAGTATTTAAGGGAACGGGCTATTGGATTAATCATCAAATGGTTGAATAAATATCATAACATAAAAATCAATTTAAATATGGATATACAATTTGTAGATTCAAGGAATCCTGAAAATGTGATGGATCAAGCAATACAGCTTAAAAATGTAGAACTATATGAGAGTGATAATTTAGAAATATATTGGGATAATCAAAGAGAAATATTCACACAAAAGATAGTAGATTTTCAAAATAAAGAAGGATCATTTTGGGAATTGAATAATGTTCATAGTTTACTTATAAATATCAATAAATTTACTCCTTTAGGTGGTAGTTCATATATTGAACTGCCTGAGTGGATTAAGAACACAAAATCTTGTATAAATATAAAAAATAAAGATAATCAATGTTTTAAATGGAGTATATTATCTGCCTTACATCCTCAGAATAATCATGGTGAAAGAGTAAACCTATATCATAGATATGATCATGAACTCTTGTTTGATGATATTCAATTCCCAGTTAGAATACAAGATATAAAAAAGTTTGAATCACTAAATCAAATTAATATTTATGTGTTTACATATGATGGTAATAAAATATATCCATTACTTACAAAAAATAAAAAACCATACGATAGGTTTGTAGATTTATTATATTTCAAAGACGATGAAAATTCACATTATTGCTGGATTAAAAATCTTAGCAGATTATTTAACAAACAAATAAATTCAGATGGACATAAAAAAATATTTTGTAGAGGATGTTTAAATTATGCAACAGATAGTGAAGAATGTTTAAATAATCATAAGTTAATATGTAATACAACTGAAGTATGTTTACCAAACATGCCTTGTATTAAATACAAGTGCTCTGGTTGTAAAAAATATGAAAAGGATATAAATGAAATAAATAAGCATATTAATGAATCGTGTAATTATTCAGATCTTATTTATATTTGTAAAAACTGTAGAATAAAAAGTAAAACTGAATTATTAAATCATACACATGAAAAATGTAATATTCATTATGCTTGTGATAAATGTAAGATAGTATTTATTAATGTATTAGATTTTAAAAAAGATGTAAAACATATATTCGGATTTTGAGGCTTTATTACTTTCAATTCAAGGATATGATCCAAATCCTGAAGAATCATATACTAGAAAGAAACAAATTCACAAACCCATTAGTTATGGATTTTATATTAAAAGCAGAAATGATGATATAGAAAACCCACTGCATATATATAGAAGTGAAGAAGATATTTCTAAATATTATCTAGAAAATATAATTAAATGGGGTAAAAAATTACATATATCACTAAAGAAAAATAAAAAAATGACAGATTTTAATAAAAATGAATTTAATGATGTAGAACGCTGTTATGTGTGTGATTGTGAATTTACTGATAATAATAAAAAGGTTCAAGATCATGATCATTATACTGGTAGATACAGAGGTGCCGCATGTAATAACTGCAATTTAAAATTAAAACAGCCAATATTTATTCCTGTATTCTTCCATAACTTGAAAAATTATGACTGTCATCTATTTATAAAAAATTTAGGATTGTATAGTAAAAATATAAGAGTTATTCCAAATAATAAAGAAAAATATATTTCATTTAGTATGATGGTATTCAATGAAGATGTTGGTCAAGTTTTTGAACTTAGATTTATAGATTCATTTAGTTTTCTAAATCAAAGTATTAATGAATTGTCATCCAATCTTGAACCAAACCAATTGAGGGAAGTAAATAAATATTTTACAAAATCTGATTTAGATATACTATTTAGAAAAGAAAATAGAAAAATAATAAGGAAAGGAATTTATCCGTATGAATATATGGATTCATATGACAAATTTGATGAAACAAGACTGCCACATATTAAACATTTCTATTCATCATTAACTAAGGAACATTTATATCAAAGGGATTATAAACATGCTCTGAAGATTTGGAAATATTTTAATATAAAAAATATTGGAGAATGGCATGATTTATATTTGAAAATGGATGTTTTATTATTAGCAGATATATTTGAAAATTTTAGAAATTTATGTTTAGAAAAATTTGAATTAGATGCTGTTTGGTATTTTACAACTTAGATTCATTACTTGAATATGAAATGTATATATTCTTTGAGAATGGTATTAGAGGTGGTATATCTCAATGTTCTAAGAGATATGCTAATTCTAGTGATAATAATTCACAAATCAGTTACCTTGATGCTAATAATTTATATGGTTGGGCTATGTCTCAAAAAATGCCATACAAGAATTTTAAATGGATCTATGATATAAATGTTGATGAAATTTTAAATAGTGATAATGAAAGTGGATATGTATTAGAAGTTTATTTACACTTTCCAAAGGAGTTACATGATAAATTTAATGATCTACCCCTAGCTCCAGAAAATAAACTACCTCCAAATAGTAAAGTAAATAAACTTATTTGTGATTTCCATGATAAGAAAAATTATATAGTACATTATAAAACGTTAAAACTTTATAATGATTTAGGAATTAAAATAACAAAGGTGCATAGAGGAATTGAATTTACTCAAACTATTTTATGAGACCATATGTTCAATTTTGTACTAAACAAAGACAAAAAGCAAAAAATGAATTTGAAGTTGGATTTTGGAAATTGATGGTAAATGCAATTTTTGGTAAAAGTATGGAATCAGTTAGAAAAAGACAAGATCTTAAACTTTATTCAAACGAGTTAAAAGCCCAAAGAGCTATTAATAAACCAACATTTAGAAAATGTACAATATTTGATGAAAACCTTGTATTAATTCATAAATATAAAACAATTGTTTCATTTAATAAACCTATATATCTTGGACAAGTTATACTAGATCTATCGAAAGCATATATGTATGATTTTCATTATAATGTAATTAAAAAGGCATATAATGAAAAAGTAAAATTACTGTACATGGATACAGATTCTTTAATCTATCATTTTAAAGAAGATTTTAAAAAATTTATGAAAGATAATCCAGATTTATTTGATACATCCAATTATCCAAAAGATCACGAACTGTATAGTGATAAAAATAAAAAAGTAATTGGCAAATTTAAAGATGAACTAGGAGGAAAAAAGATACTTGAATTTGTTGGATTAAGATCTAAATCATATGCATTTAGAGATAATAATGTTCATAAAAAATTGAAAAGAATTAAAAAATCTGTACTTGATAAAGAAATTAAATTTGAGCATTATAAAAAATGTTTGTTTGATCATTTAGGAATATTATCATAATCAAAGTGTTATTAGGAGCTATGATCATAACATATATACTGAGGAATTAAATAAAAAATCATTGTGTTGGAGAGATGATAAAAGATATATCCAACAAAATAGTACAGATACATTTGCTTGGGGGCATTGGAGAATTGAAAACAATTGATATTTATTGTACTTGTGTAAATTTATAATTTTTATCAACAATGACTTTTATTGGAAAGAATTTCTCTTTTTTATAATTTGATAATTAATTATGTAATTAAACATTCATTTATTTTATCTATATAGTTTTTTGTTTATTCTATATTTCTTATTTTTTTTACAAATACTATATAATCAAATGAATTTGTTAAAATATTTTCGAATTTTGAAAGGTTTGTAATGAGCAGAATTTTATTTATTGGTAGTTTAGGTAAAGTTATATGAATTTATGTACTTCATTGGATCATTATTAAGTGAATTAATTTCCTTCGTGTAACTTTTGTCAGAATCCATTCCAATTTATTTATATTTAAAATAATTATGTAACTATTTTATTTTTTTAGTGTTGAATATTTTTATCAAAAAATTCGGTTATTAATACATATACTTTTTGACGTTAGACGTTATGTTACAATTATTACGTTCAATGTTTATGTTTTACGTTACGTTCTATGTTTCATGTTTAGTTCACCTTTTGGGTAGGGACTTGGGGAATATGTATTTTCTCAAAAGAGCATTTTGCCCTCCATTGATTTTCTTAATCTTCTTCAACATTCAGGAAAATGATCACAATTCTTATTTTCAATAAAAATACTAAACAATCATAACAAAAATAACGATGATAAAATATACAGTATAAATCTACAAAGGTCTCTTAATAATAAGTTTTTTCATCTTCATTTAAGATAGGAACATTTTGTCCCCACCCAATTATATTCGAATAAATTATTTTATCATCTATATGTAATTGTATAGATCTCTTAGTATCATTATATCCTAATATTTTAGAAATATCTTTTTGCTTTGAACCAAGGATTATTTTGGAACAAAACGTATTGGCCCAGTACTGGTAAATTGACATCTACTAATATTATATATCACTCTGAAAATGCCCAATCTAGGAATTCAATAACAAAATACTTTCAGCTCCAGTATTTGGAAAGTACACATCTGTAAACCCAACTATAAATACTGAAAAGTTACTTTTCCGGATGTTGAAGATGTATGCATTAATAGGTCCGAGTGTTTTGCACCTACAGCCCAAACTAACCAGTTGTTTCTTTTAACACAAGGCAAAGAGGAGGTAAGAGCCATTAATTTGCTGAAATTGTTAGCATGATTATGTAACTATGCGTAATAAAGCAATATGATTGCACGACGGCTTCCACTTGTTCCGTTGTTGTGTCCAACATTGATAATTTTAGGTTTCACTTGATTAATAAATCTCTCAACTGTGAACTGTAAGCTTAAGCATGACAATAATATCTCACGGCGATCATACATGTATCACGCGGGTGAGCGATAAATATTGTGGAAAAGTTTTTATCGCAAATACTATATATGTGTGTGTATTCTACATAGCCTCTGTATTCTTGTAATATATAAAAATTCTGACATTTGAAAAAAGAACAAGAGGGTAGAGGGGCGGGGGGGGGGGGTATCTCACTAGACAAATATTTATTATAGAGAAAATATTTACGCCATCGTTAAGAGCATAGCATGTAAAACAGTTTAACTTTTGTCTTAACTTATTTTCGATAGCTCTTATAGTTCCTAATCTATCGAGTCAAATTAAGGAAGTTTACGTTGATCTTGCATTAAATCGCTCTGTAAACCAACAAAGTTTCGTTTAAATCGGTGAGCGACACTTACCTGTATGTCTTTGTTAGACACTTCAAGCTGAATATCTTGAATACAGTTTTTCAGTTTTCCTATCGTAACATTACAAAATTTTTTTTGGGAATTCAAACTTCTTCAAGATAAAACAAAAATAAGGTAAAGTTCAAAATAATATTAGTAAAGACGATAATAATAATTCTTAATTCCTTAAAATCGTAAATGAAAATTCTACCGAGCGAGATGGAATAGCATGTCATGGAAATATCTTGACTTGCTTCAGTGGAGGAGGATAGTGATGATACCAAGCTTCGTCAACTGTAACAAGTGTTTGTAAATCAATTTGATTCGTATTAAACAGTGCTACACGCTCGTGACACCTTAACTAAATTCAGTTTTATCTGATCACATTTTCTTTACAGAGTTGCTCATTTTGATAACATTGATCTTGGTTCTAGCTTTCATTTGTGTTATGTTTTTAATAGTCCCCTTATTAATTTTCCACTTGCATTAGTTGTTTCTAACCCTGCAAAGGCGGCCCCTAGTTGAGGGTATTTATGTTCGTACAGCGTATGTGAAGTCTATCTCATGTTCCCATATCTTTTTCGTACGCTTTTTGTACGCTGAAACGTTTGGGAAAAGTCTCGACACACACGATACTCATTTTTAGAACTGCATTTTGAGAGGATACAATTAAGTACTTACCTTAGGGAAAATTTGGATATTTCGGACAAATAAATTTAATTTCTTTTCTCATTTTTGAGGAATTGTATAAGACTGCATCCATTCTTTTTCAAGAGCACGTGTTGTTTTATATTCTTAGGGAAAAAATCCATTGTTAGGTAAAAATTTTCTGACTTACTTTTACCGGCGAATATTAATTTCTGTTGTGTTTCTTTTTCTGAATCTTCAGGTAATTTTTTATGCTTACATCAAATTTCATTGGAACTATTTTCGTAGTGGAGAAAGGACAGTAAACTACCTCTAACTCATATCGAATTCCTGAAATTGCGACGTTACCGTGTCAGACCGTTTGAGATTAAGTTTTACATAATTTTTTTTACCCTTAAGATTCCTAGGAATAAATCCCTCTTAATAACCTTAATTTAATAAACTAGTCGTTTATTAAATTAAGTAAGATCAACCTAGTAAAGTCGGTAACTAATTTTGCATTATAATGTTAAAGTCGAATTGTGATTTATCGATCTGTATTTCTTTTGTTATTAGACAAATTCTAGCGCAAATTAATTGTAATTTTTTGGTGGCTTTAGCAAAGTTATTTGCTCATTTTCTTGCAAAGTAAAAACTGCAACCTTTATTTTACCATCCAACATATACAAGTTGGATATTTATTTCGTCAGACTATTTGATTATTCCACCTGGTTTGGTGGTATTTTGTTTTATCGAGCGCGAAGGATCAATGTTTATCCACCTGATTTTATGGAATTTTGTTTCTTCCCTCTGGTTGACGGAAGATTGTATTTCTCTTGTATATTAGATAAAACAACACTGGTAACTTTACACTGAATTTATTTCATTAATATACATTAGATACATTAATAAGTACTATACTACCTTACGGGTACGATGTAAGTATTATACTTAGGTAATCGATGGGAAAATCTCTCCGCTTGAACATTGAATTGTTTAATTACTATTGTATATGCACTTAAATTTAATATTTAATATTTATAATCTGCAGAAATTGAGGAAACTAGTATTCTGAGAAATACAATATATTTAACAATGTAATCAAACTATTGAATATAGAAACATAAAGATTACAATGCAAGAATTGCGGTGCATAATCAGAGCTTGTCATAATAAACTGCAGGTCTGAATTTAACAATAAAAGGATTTTATAAATAATTACACCTTTAGGTAAATTCTAAATTCTCATATAAACTATATTCTGAATCAAAAAAAAGTAATTTTCGAATTCTGTATACGTATTTCGACAACTAAGTTGTCATCATGAGCAGATAATTAAAGAGTCGCACCTGTCACCTGTCGCAACCAAAATATACACACATTTTGGTTCTCAACGGTACGGATCGCGTACGGAGTTTGTTTTCGTACGGGTATTTTTCGCCGTAGTTTACCAGGTGCAACACTTTTTAACACATGGATCAATAAGTCTCGAGACTAACAATGAAAACAACATTTTTTTTGCAAAATTTTTTTTTATTCATCAACATAATCACCTTTTAGGGTGATACAATGGTTCCAACGCTTTTCCAATTTTTCAATACCATGTTTATAAAAAAATTTATCTTTCGCTTCAAAATAAGCTTCAGTTTCAGCGATGACCTCCTCATTTGAGCCAAATCTTTTTCCCTGGAGCATTTTTTAAAGATCAGCAAAGAGCCAGTAGTCACTGGGGGCTAAATCTGGCGAATATGGGGGGGGGGAAGCAGATCAAAACCCAATTCGTTCAATTTTGCCATTGTTTTCATCGACTTGTGGCACGGTGCATTGTCTTGGTGAAAAAGGATTTTTTTTCTCTGCATGTGCGGTCGTTTTTTTGCGATTTCCTCCTTCAAACGCACCAGTAAGTCAACATAATAATCACTGTTGATCGATTTACCTTTTTCGAGGTAGTCAATGAAAATCACGCCATGTGTATCCCAAAAAACTGACGCCAGGACTTTGCCAGCTGACTGCTGCGTTTTCGGACGTTTCGGACGGCTTTCGCCAGCTGTGCGCCACTCAGATGACTGCCGCTTCGACTCTGGAGTGTAGTGATGTATCCATGTTTCGTCCATGGTCACGTAACGACGCAAGAAATCTTTTTTGTTGCGAGTAAATAGCGATAAACAGCTTTCTGAATCATCGACTCGTTGCTGTTTTTGTTCCATCGAGAGCAATCGCGGCACCCACTTGGAAAAAACCTTTTTCATGCTCAATTTTTCATGAAGGATAGTAAATACACTTCCATATGATATCTGTGTCATCTCAGCAATCTCACGGAGCTTCACTTTACGATCTTTCATTATAATTTTTGTCCTTCACTCACATTTTCCGGTGTAACGGCTTCCACAGGTCTACCCGAGCGTTCCGCGTCATTTGTGTCGGTACGACCACGTTTAAACTCGGCAAACCACCGACAAATCGTTGCTTTTGATGGACAAGAGTCCGGGTAACATTTTTCAATCCATTGTTTTGCTTGCGTGGTGTTTTTACCCATTAAAAAACAATGTTTTATCAGAACACGAAACTCGGTTTTTCCATTGTTTAAACAAACTACAAAACGACTTTACTCCAACCTCGATAACTCAGCTGTTTCTGGTCCGATCGACTTAAAATTTTTACACGTTTCAAGCAAAGGTTAGTACTCTAGAAAGACGTGGTTACTGGTTTACTACGAGCGCCATCTATGGGTTAGTCTCGGGACTTATTGATCCATGTGTTATTTATCTGCTGATGATGACAACTTACTTATCGAAATACGTATACAGAATTCGAAAATTAATGTGGCAAGGGGTTATATATCAACCTTCAGTGATTAAGTGAATCAACTACAGGCTCCATCTAAATTACCTTTAAAAAAAAAGTAATTAAATATTGAGATATATACAAAACTGTCCTGAACACTATTTTTATAACTAATAAATTGATATTGTACAGTGTATCAAGATTTGGAATAAGGTTTATTAAACTGATGGTTATTTTTACTGTGAACCTAGTATACGTATACCTACCTGGGAGTTATTTGTGATATTTAATTTTTATATTTATGATTTAATTTATATATTTTCAAATGATTTTTGTCCGTCGTCAATAATAATACACTAATTAACCAACAAAGAATAGTTTGGCCCGCATCGATTATTTACTAGTACATTAAATGCGCCATTGTTACTCAATATATGTTTTTCTTTTTGTAATAATAAATTCTTGCTTACTTAAAAGGTTTTACCTAATGAATGTAACGAATGTTTCGGGCTTTAACATACAATAACCTGATCGAGACTAGTGGTATGTTACATTCTTTTTTCTTTTTGTTTGTATCGTTATTTACACCTGTACCCTTCTTTTCCACCTGAAAATTTGGTTATTGTTTGCTTTTCCGAACATTTGCCCATCTTCAGTATTAGACGGCATTCGAGGATTCTTCAATTCTACGGTGTCTCCAAAATATCTTCATTATTTTTTCGCACGCCTGAAGCCGCAGGTTCAAGACGGGTAGAATTCTCAAACGGGACAACAGGTAAGCCGTTGCCAGCCCCCGTAGGGCTGGCAACCCTCACTTGTTTATATTTTTTGTCTGAATTACAAACTCTTTTCCCTTTCTTTTCTTTGGCAGTGAATGACCTCGCAATAACTTTGTATTATCGCTTGAAGTATACAATTTTAGTATAATTCAAGGTTACTGACACAGGTCATCAACAGTTTATATATGTCCAATGTAGGCATTTAATCGATAAGTACACATTTTCGGGATGTTATTTTTTTGGTCGTTCAAACCAATGTCATCAATTTTATTGATCCATTCTGGAATTTTAAGTCCTCATGGTGCTAACTACACTTTGCCTTCAATGTTCATATCACCACTATATAGCAAGCTCTATTGGAAGGATCACATTGTCAAAAAGTAATACGTATTTGAAAATACTTAGTGTTAGTCAAAAATATTTTCCATCTATCTCCAAAGACTTGATGATGAGTCTTTCTAGCAACGAATAATATTTTTACTGGCCTATAAACTTCTGCACAGGATTCTCTTAGTACTAAGCATGTCTATTGTTATATGTTCCAGTTTATATTTATTAAGTCCATTGTTCGTCATCACATATAACATAGCTTATTGAAATAATGATAAAGTATATATGATAACATCTATTGTTTCGAAGGCAATTTTGATGGAGCCTCTGGTTGATTAACTTGATCACTGAAGGTTGATATATAACCCCTTGCCACATTAATTTTCGTATTCTGTATACGTGTTTCCACAACTAAGTTGTCATCATCAGCAGATAATTAAACAGCGTCGCACCTGGAAAACTACGGTAAAAATACCCGTACGAAAACAAATTCCGCACGCGATTCGTTCCGCTGAAAGTCAAAACGGATCGCGTGCGGAATTTCTTTTCGTGGAGGTATTTTTACCGTGTAGAATAAATGTTCTTGCAGACAGAGAACAACCGTTTGATATCTAACGAAGAAATGCTTACGTACATAACTAAAATAACATTTTTGATAATGTGAGCCTAGAAGTCTATTAAGTATTAAATAATCTTTTCTTATACTTAACAGATCTCTAGACCCACGTCATCAAAAATTTGTTATAATTTAGTGAAATCTTGTTAACATATTATCTACTTTCACAATAATATTCATATAATATTAGTGTTATTGCTAAAATAGGTAGTACGAAAACTAATTGAAATATACTTAATACAAATATTTAGCAGATCTTATCTATTTTTTGTTTTCAGTACGCAGATGCACACATAATGAAAACGCTGCTTGAAAAGGTAAGATTTCATCACTTTTTTAAACACACGCCTCTGACCGAACGCTCCTAGTGCCAACTCTAATATTTTGCGGTTCAAAATTGTAGAAAATTAGTTCTAGCAAATACCCCAAAAATTTCAGATTTCCTAAAACTTATTTAAAACGATATTTATCTGTGCTGTCCCTTATTTTCAAATCAAAAGGATTTATTCAAAAACATCACCAACTAGGCACAATAACGAAAGAAGTCGTCGCATAATTTCCAGATTCTATTTGAAATAAATGCGAAACGAACACAGTTCCGCACATCTAACGATAGATATTCTTGTTGAACAAGATTTCAATTTCACAGACTGACTTTCATTTTAAGCAAATAGTACAGTGAGTTTCCGACGAGTGGCGTCGAGTCCGCTACATATTTATATATGTACAAGTGTAATATGTCCAAAGGGAAAACAGCTCGGAATTCAGGTTTAGTAAATCCGGGATAAGATCGGGGATGCTAAACTTGTCCGGCCAATTCCGGAATACGTTCCTATATGTTCCTCATATACATATATAACATAAAACTACAATTTCATTATACTTATCTTAATATTTAATAGAAAAGCGGACAGTTTATGTTTTCAGATTTGCGTAACTTTTACAGAATGAATGTTGATAAGTTCATCTTAAATTTACGATAGAAATAAAATAGTAATCTGTAAAGAAGTTTTTTTTTAATCTTTTAAAATAGCACATATCTATGTTGGTGAAACTATGTATGTATATATGTACGTACACTCATCAACATGAAAAATGAGCCGCTAATAAACACAGGCCAACCAATAAATATTTTTTAAAAACTATTTTTAAAGATCAACCTGTTTCTTATGTATTTTGGTGTGCTGAATCCAAATTTTCAATCAGTTTGTTTCTACCCCCTACCAATTTTTCGCAATCTTTATTTTTTTGTTGGGTATGATAGTATTAAAATATAAGGTCTTCCAATAGGGATGATATGATTTTGAAGTGACATTTCGGCCATTTGTAATATGTCATGATCTGTCATTTGTTTTTCATTGTATTCAGTAGTGTTTACAATTTCATCATGTAGAAATATACGCAAGAACAACGTTTACAAATAATTCAGTTTTATTATCAAAATAATCGTTCTCCAATTGCAACTTTTCGTGCGCTTTTGCCATTTTATGGTCGTAATAATCGTCCAAGTGTGCTCGCTATTCGTCGAATTGTTAAAAATTTTGAGGTTACATTTTCTTTACATAATTTTCAAGTGCCAATAAGACAAAGAACCGCTCGAAGTAATGCAAATATTGCTGCCGTTCAGGCAAGTGTTACTGAAGACCGTAATTTGTCGATTCCAAGACGTTCTCAACAATTGCGATTGTCTCAAACCACAACCTGGCGGATTTTGAGAAAGGATTTGGGTTTGCGTCCCTATAAAATTGTTCTCACTCAAGAACTGAAGCCATTGGACCACCATAAACGTCGCGAATTTGCTGATTTTGAATTGGAACAACTTGAAAACGATAACGATTCTTTTAAGAAAATCATCTTCTCTGACTGGCTCACTTTCATCTGGATGGTGTGGTAAATAAACAAAACTGTCGATTCTGGTGCGAAGAAAATCCACAAATTACTTATGAAAAACCATTACATTCACCTAAATTGACAGTTTGGTGTAGTTTTTTGGTATGGTGGAATCATCGGTCCGTACTTCTTTCAAAATGAAGCTGGTAACACCGTTACTGTCAATGGAGAGCGGTATAGATTGATGATAACCAACTTTCTATGGCCGACATTGGAAGAAGTTGATCTTGACAACATTTGGTTCCAACTAGACGAGGCTACGTGCCACACAGCAAATGCAACAATAGAATTATTGCGAGAAAAGTTTGGAGATTCGATTATTTCAAGAAATTGTGATATTGAATGGCCTCCAAGAAGTTGTGATTTAACACCATTAGACTATTTCTTGTGGCGTTATTTGAAGTCATTGGTCTATCGAAATAAACCAGACTCCCTTCAAGCTTTACAAATCAATATTGAACGTGCCATTCATGACATACGACTACATTTAGTGGAAAAAGTGCTCGAAAATTGGGTTCATCGAATTCGTTCCTGCAGAAGAAGTCGTGGAGGCCATTTGAATAACGTTTTATTTAGAACTTAATTGTATCGATTGTACTTCACATTAAATAAAAAACTTTTGAATTTTCTTAACAATAACTATGCTTTTTTTTAAAGAAATCATAACACTCTTATTGGAAAACCTTGTATATAGTTAAGATTTAAAGGTACGTAATTTATTGTCAGAGTAAAATTGAAAAATTTAACATGTTATTATTACAATGGTAGTGTAAGTTTGAATATGAACAGTTTTTTACTTATTAATCTAAAGTTTTATATTTTCTCAACCTCTTCACGGTAAAAGTTCTAGTGTAGCTTTTCCTTTTATATGATGCTTCTGGAGTTGTTCGTAGAAGGGTCCAATAGTAATCTCCCATCATGTTGACATTCCAATGAACCTGATACAGTTTCTACATCTCCTTTATATCTTGGTGTAAACGCTCCCCTTGTTCCTCACTTACAGTTCCAAGATTGTCAGGCAAAAAATTTAAATGGAGTGTAAAAAATGTACCTTCACACTCATGTTACATCCAAGTTCTCGAAATGTTTTCAACATGTTTTGAACTATGTTTTCGTAATTAGGGTCTTTCTGATTGCCTAAAAACTTCAAAACTGGTATTATTATACACTTACAATGCATAAATAACGTAAAGTAAACATGCGAGGAAACTTTACGTCCTGTGGTATTTTAAAGTTTTCGGATTCAGCACGTCAAAAAACATAAAGGGGAGCCAAATTTATAAAAAAAAGTTTTTTCATGGTTGGCCTGTGTAATTTTTAAGGAAAAAATATTTGAAACTTTTAATTAAGGCGAATCCGAATTTCTATGAACAATTAAAAACTGTCAGTCTATTTTGACTTTTATAAAGGACTCTTTTTAGCGTTATTTTTCCCCGTTTGCACATATTTTTTGTGAAAAGTTCCACTGTCTCTAATTTTCCGTGTTATACTTAGTTTATTTCCAATATTTTTGGACAGTGGAGGTCAGGTGGCTCCTATCTTTGCTGATTTCTCAAAAACAATAATCAGTTGGATCATAATATAATTCCTTATAAATTGAGATATTTGGGTGAAGCTTTAATATAATTTTTTCTATCTCATATTTGACTTCTAAAGGGAAGCATGTGTTTTTTAATGGCTTTGCCCTCATTCTCTCTCTCTCTCTCTCTCTCTATATATATATATATATATATTATTTTTTCTGTAATCAGTGTACAAAAAACTATAAAGGACCTGGGGTGATGTAGCAATTTATTGTACAGAGTATTACAAAAAGAATATACGTATTTCGAATGCATATATTTATTAAAGTTTAAGACATACGAATATGAAACTTTACACACATATTTACGAAACTCTCAAGTTCAAATTACAGATGTTCAATATGTCCTCCATCAGCGACACGAACAATATCACATCGATACTCAAATTTCTCCCATACTCGGGCAAGCATGTCCTTCGTCACTGATGTTATGGCAGTACGGATCCGGCTCTTCAACTCTTCCAGATTCTGTGGAAGTGGCGGTACATAAACGTTGTCTTTAACGAAACCCCACAGGAAGAAGTCACAGGGTGTCAAATCCTTGACGACCAATCCAACGATTCAGTAGAGTTTCATTCAAATATTCACGCACTTGGCGATTCCAGTGAGGGGTACCCCGTCTTGTTGAAAAATGAAGTTGTCTTCGTGCAGCAACGGGAACAGCCAGTTTTGTAACACAGCGAAATACTGCTGACCGTTAACCAATCGGGATATCGCACAAAACACATTGAGTTTAGGTGAATCGCGTACATGTTCAATGGCTGCATGTGGGTTCTGAAGACCCCAAATTCGAACATTGTGTTTGTTTAGCAGACTACTAACATGGAAAGTCTCTCTCTTCATCACCGAACACGACGCGTTGTACGAAAGTGTTATCATTGTCAATAGCATCATGAATCTCGTTTCAAAATGCCACACATTTCCGTTTGTCATCAGGAAGCAGAGCCTGTAACAACTGTAACAACTGTAACCAACCGACATCTCAAAACATGCCCAATTGTTGTTGTAGGCAGTTATAACTTCCTACTAGCACAACGAGTTGATTTTGAAGGATTGCGTTTGAAAGCAGTTTGAATTCGCGCAACATTTTCTTCAGAAACACGAGGGCGGCCAGGACTCTTTCCTTTACATACACATCCTGTATCTACAAAATGTTGATACCATCTGCGATATTCCACCTATTCGGAGGATCAATTTGGTAGCTCAACCTGAAACGTATTTGCACTGTAATCACGGAATTGCACTTCGCAAACTCGAGAACACGAAACGTATTCGTTTGAGCCGAGGCGCAGCGATTGACAGTTTGGACAAAATAATATTTTGTAATACGTATATTGTTTTTGAAACACGTTGTATATTCCCTGTCTTCTCCGATAATTTTTTCCATCTTTCAATGAGTTTCACAATTTTACAAGGTATCGATTCACAGCCTCGTTTAAATCGAACCTTACACCATGCAAGGACTTCTGAAGACAATGGAGCAAATGGAAGCCTGATGGCGTAAGATCCGGCGAGTATGGTGATTGTGGTAACGTATCTCGTTCAAGATCCAATAACTTTTGTTTTGGCGGGCGATCAAACTTGTTCATGAACTCGCGTTGTCATACGTTTGGAAGTACCATTCCTTCATCATTGACGAGCTCTGGACATTTCCGGGTGATGAATTCATTCAAACTATCCAAACTCGAAAAACGCGACGTCTTTAAAATCCCATCACATTGAACTAATGCCCAAAAAACTTTTTCCAATCACTGAAGTTGTCTGATTTCAATAGTTTCTGTTCCTATAGTAAAACTTTAAACTATTGTACAATGTTATCAATAAAAACAATTACTTTTAACCAAAGCAAGCAACACGACGAACGTTACGCTCAATTTCAGAGCTCATCAAGTAATCCGATTTTGTTTGGCAGTTCTATGCACCTGGTGGATGCTTTGGGTGGGTTATTTCGTATTATCGAAATGATGTAATGTGAGAGAACTACATATGTACAGATGTTCAATGTTTTTAGAAATGCTTTCTTTTTCTTACAAAATAGATTTTATAAAATGTTTATTAATTCTTGTGCCATCACTTAACAAACTAGTAACAACTTCATCATTATTTTTCCAAATTTAAAACTCTTACTGAAGTAGAACTTTATTTTATTCTTTCTGTAAAGAATTCCATAGCAAATGAATAATATTTCGTATACTGTTCGGAATACTTTAGCCATAAATATACCTGACAAGAGGATACCTCAAATTTATGATCACTACACTCGGAGGACAGAATACAATGTCCTTGTTTGCAGACTGCTGGAAATACGGTATCCATTCATGTCATTCATCTTAAAATGGTCTCCCGCAGTCAGTTATAACAACCGCGGACACAAACAACCCACTGCAAACAATGTATGAAACATTAAATCTATGTACTCGCACACATGTAGGTGAGCGCACAAGGTAACTGAATCTAGGAAACTAGGAGACCTTTTATTTGATTAATTACGCGAGAGAAACGCTCTTTGTAAATTGTTAATAGGCCAGAAAAAAATTATTAGCTTGTTACGTCGTTACTTATGTATTATCCGATATTTCACATTTTTATAATTCCATTGCTAAATTTGTAAATGGAAAATTCTTTATTTATAAATTCTTTCCAATTTAAAATAATTTTTATTTCAATAAAAAAAAAAGAATGGAATAACTACGTGAAAAGCATTTCCTCTGGATACGTCTCACTAAATTTCGAATTACGTAACAGCGTTTGGTTTTCTAAGCATGACATGTCGAGAAAATATGTAACTATAATTAACTGGCCTAAATTTGGACATGGGTGCTACCTGATTCATCTGGATAGATTGGAAATTATTGACAAAAGTAATTGTTGTACGTGTAACGTCGAAAGTAGTCTTGATCTCATTGTTTTTAAATGTAAGAAATATTGCCAAGGTAGCTGCGACATATACGAAAATAAAACTGAGCTTAATGTAGAAAGACCACTTAATCTTCAACATGTGTTAAGTCTGAATAGTAAAGATATTATAGACAGTTTAATGGTGTGCCCTAAAGAGTCCCTAGACGTAATAAATGTTTATGTTTATCCTTAAGTTATGTCTTATATATATTCTATAATCGCTGACAATTAAAATGAGGCAAACGTAGTATAAGGATTGTGGCAAGTATTGGAGAATATTAATTTAAGTGAGAATATTAGAGAAGAAATGTAGAATATTAATATAACGAACGCTTATTGACTCCCAAAATACATTCGGAAAAAAATAAAATGTCTAGGGACATACGTATATTCATAGTTAAGAGATTATGAAGAGAATCATAGTAAAAGACCAAGAAACATACGTCTCTCTATAATAATAAAAAGATAGTAGTATATACATATACATATACGAGGGAGCGTCTTTATATTCGCGGAATGGGGGACAAGGGGTGGAAATAAAAAAAAAAAATTATTTTTCTTTTTCAATATATTCACCTGCAAGACGGATACATTTTTCACATCTTTCAATTAATTTATTTATACCCTCATAAAAAATGATTTCTCTTTATCTGCAAAATACGCCGAAACTGCCTCCTTGACTTCATCATCGGCAGTAAATTTTTTACCCCGTAGCTCTTTTTTCATTTTCGGAAACAGGTAATAATCACTCGGGGCCAGGTCTAGGCTGTAGGGTGGGTGATTCACAATTTCGAAGCCCACCTTATGCAGGGTAGCTAACGCAACGCGGCTCCTGTGGACGAGCGCGTTGTCGTGCAAAAGCAGAACACCTTTTGTCAATTTTCCCCATCTTTTCTCTTTAATGGCTTCTTTTAGTCGCTCTATTGAAGCGTAATATTCTCCGGTTATAGAAACACCTTTATCTTTATAATCAATCAACAATATTCCTTCCGAGTCCCAAAATATCGTTGCCATGAGTTTCCCAGCTGATTGTGACACTTTAAATTTCTTGGGAGGTGCTGTGCCCTTTTTATGCCACTGCATGGAGTCTTGTTTGGACTCAGGTTCATAATGATGAACCCAAGTTTTGTCTCCAGTAACAATTCCACTCAATACACCATCCTTGTCTTCATTACAGAGGTCCAAAAATGCACGCGAACACTCTACGCGCTGTTGTTTTTGCGGCGGCGTGAGCATTTTCGGCACCCATTTTGCGCTGACCTTAGACATGCCGAGATGATCGTGTAGGATTTTAAAAATTGTTGTATCGGATACTCCAACCATTTCTGCGAGTTGTTTCTTTTTTAGTCGAGCATCTTCGAGTACAATTTGTTCAACTTTTTGAATAAGTGCTGGCGTGGTCACCTCAATGCTCCTGCCCGGTCTCGGGTCGTCTTCAAGGGATTCCCTTCCTTGTTTAAATAAACTATGCCACTTGTACACCATGGTTTTTCCTGGACAAGAGCTGCCGTAAACCAATGACATCTCATTCATTATGGTCGCGACTGATTTTCCTTGCCTGGTAAGGAACTTTATAACGGCACGATATTCGATTTTTTCCATATTTCACTTTTCACTCCTGATTATGTTGCTTGGTTGACGATAGCTCAAAGACTAACTGTCTAATAACAATGAAACTTCGTATTTATACTAATCATGAGTCGCTGCACAGGCCACGCCCCCAATGCGCCTACACACCCCTCTACAACCCGCTCATTCCGCGAATATAAAAACGCTCCCTCGTATGTTGTTACAGTTTAATTCACTTCTTCTAAATTATTTGTTTCATTTGCGAAAACTCTGTATAACGTTCGTATTATCGTTAAAATCACGTATGTTCCAATGCGTATTAGTATTTCATTTCTATTCATTTTCATATAGTGTAACTTTCGTAAATTCGGTGTTCAATTATGTTAATGGTCATTATTGCACATTGTGAAGCGCAGTTATTTTCAATAGTCCTGTTATCGTTCATAAGCCTGAGCATGATGTCATTCTTATGTTGACTTATTTTAGCCGCCTTAATAGTTCCCCCTTTCCCCTCGCATCTCTCCCGCATCACCCCGATGAGGAGAGGCAGAACGAACCAGGCGTTGGGAAAGACGGTCGCTAAAATATTTGAGACAGTGCTCCTCGGTTGGAGGGATGTATGAAATTGTAAGCACATGAAAACATCGTGTTAGGAGTAAATAAAACTCATCAATTAAAAAGCGACGTCTACCATTCCAAGCGTGGTTCAAGGAGTAAAACCCTGAACAACATCTACAGGTATGTCTCTGACTTCTTTAAAGTACTTGTGTTACAATATTGTGATCTACAGGGTTTTTTTATTTTCTGTGTGTGATTTGCCGTTTGAGCTTGGTTCTCTCTCCTGGGAGTTCGCCCTCTTTTCCTTTTGTTCTGGGGCCCAGCATCGTCGCATCACTGCAAGCCACGAACAGGTCAGATTAAATCATTTTGTAAATGACATTATGTAATAACTAATTAAATTACGTCAGTAGTTATGATACGTAAATATTTGTTTCATTAATCGTAATAACTTGTAAACAATATATGTAAGTGTACGGAAGTAAAGATTCATACATTAATTAGGTTATTGAAAACGATAGGTTAACGATATAACATATTCTTTTGTATGTTTTTTTTTGTTTTGTCTCTTTCAAGAAACTTTTGTTAGTTAATAAATCCATTCACACCTTTATATGTCATACTAATATGTAATATTTATAATAAATGCTACATCATTACCTCCAGTCTAGTAGTTTTTGTCCCATCAACCAATTAAGAACCTGCAGTGCCGAAGCACTGTAACAGAATGACACATGGTTAACAACGATGATGCTAAAAGTAAATTCGTTCTAGGAAAAGATAGTAGAAATGTGTGAGGAACGAGAAGAGGTGGAGAGAATTAATTACTTCGCTGGATAACTTTCACACCATAAATCTCTCGGTGATGCTGCAAAGATTGAATATTATATTCTTCCAGTAATAGATCATAGTTAATACCACGTTGTGGATAAATCCCTGCACTCCTAACTAAAAATGAAAGAAAATTCAGTAAATCAACTTTGTTCTTCAGTAGTGCAAACAATAATTGTATTGTAATGTATACCATAGACATTATTGACAAATGTCTGCAATTACTTCAAGCCATTCATCTTCTAGCTTGTTGATGCCTTTTGGATAAGATTCTGCAGATACCAAAATGTTTTTGACAAACTCTTAGGAAAATTTAACGGAATAATAAAATATTGCAAGATTAAGTGTGGCAGGTGTGCAGAAGTAGATTAACCTCGTCGATCCGCCACTTTTTACATTGAATATTGTCGTACATAACTAATTATTCTTCACCTGTTGATATGTTTAAGAAACTGCATATTTCTCTGTTGTGAAAGAAGTCTGAGAAAACCTGTATATTACGGATTCCAATATGCTTCGAAAAAGTACGAAAGGTTGAGCAGATTATAAATGTATGTAAATCATTCACATAATTTTCATGATATTTTTCTTCATTGGGATCCAAATCACTGTCACTGTACACATATAACGTTTTCCGGAGCAGGTAAATCCTCACACTAAGGAATCGATCTTATTACAGAAGACCAGTTTGGGTGCCTTATTGACTGTTTTGATTTAGATGTAATTCCCGTTATGTCTATTAAGTAAATATAACAGTCTATCGGGTGATCTTTTGGTTTCCTCTAAACCATAGCTACAGCGAAAGGTATATGACGAGAAACATTCGGCTATCCAGTGGGAAACATAACACAGTTTAAACAACAAATGTGAGGGATCCAACTTCTATCTTGATCTACTTCACAACTAAAAAAGTTGTATTGAGTATTGAGATGATTTATCACCTCCTTGGCATTATGTGGCGCGATTTCGAACACTACTCTATATTTTACAAATTTCTGTTTCATAAAAATGTCAGAAAACTATATTGATGCTTGCTCTATGAAGGCAAGCTTTCTACTAACGGAATAAATGTATCATTGTACACCATAGCAATCAAGTCGTGACATGTTAGTGGATAAGTCGTGTGCGATATCGTCATTGATTGCGTATGGTTTCTTTATGCTATATTTATACAAATAACATAATAAAGCCTTACTAAAATATAATTCTGTAATCTAAATTAAGAACACATTTGATTTTATTATACGGCATTAATAAATATAAATAAGAAGTACATCTAGAATTTTGAAAAATTGTTGTTGCACAAAAAGTATCGGTAATGTAGACATTTTGATTACATTTTCTATTGAGAGTAAAAAGCGGTAACGACATCTCATGACAAAATTGACTAGCGTTTTGTATTTCAGTAATCTGCCATATAATCAACTTTATAAAATAAAACATTTTGTTTTCTTCATGTTATGAATAAAATGCATCACCATTTTCTTCTAGGCCTATCTAAAATCTCACAATTCCATCATTACTTTATCTTACTTCGACACGTTTACACTTTCCAATAAAATCATAAATTGTGAACGCATTCTGAAAACTACCTATGGCCGGCCTAAATTATTGAAATTGAGTATTCTCTACTGTCGTGTGCAATTTTCCGATCTTTCTTGTATTTAATAAATTCCGAGAGGGCATAAATTTCGACCGACGCTCTCAACTGTCACCGCCATTTGATATTTTTATAGTTTCGGGACGTCCCCGATTGCCAGAACGCTTTTTTTGCAGGCGAACGTTTCTGCTCTTGTACTGTCGCCTCTACACTGCCACCACCGCATCGCCGACGGTGGTGAAATGGAAAAGAAAGAACAGGAAAAGAGAGAATGTTGTGGGCAAAGAATAAAAAAAAGACGTGATAAAGCGTTTCGTAAAGTCCATATCGAGATGATGTATTGATTCTGTTCCTTTACGCGAGAATATGAAGTTCGCCGTTTGATGTTCCTAAAATGTGGATTTCTAGTGGTTTTGACCAAGTTGGTGAAAATATTTCAACTGTTATGTAGTATAACTTACGTTCAGTCTAGTTAATAAACAATAATAACTATAGCAATAATAGTCTTAATTAAATGTTAAATTTTGTGCAAAAAACATATTTCTATTATCAAGAATGTAAATCAAATAAATACTTAAAAACATTACGTATTTTACAAAAAAATTAAGATTTCTCATATAAAATTTGGCGCAGTACATAAAAGTTGGGTAATTGCTTAAACTTCAGGAACCGATATGTTTACTGAACCACTAGACATTGTTGAGGCTTTTACAAGTACGTTTTCTACCAGTTTCTTGCCCATTTCTGCAATACCTCATATATGTATCTACGTCAGACGCCCCGTAGAATATCTTGTCAGTTTCGATGGATGAGGTCTTATGTACGCTTCGAAAAATAAAACCCGATAACAGCGCAAGTTATGATGGTCTTTCTAATTTTTTTCTTAGACTTTGAGTCCAAATATTTTGTGAGCTATTATAAAAGGTATTTAATTTTAATAATCAGTTCATCCACTTTTCCTGACTCTTAAAGGCTAACTCGGATTATGCCATTTTAATTGGAGATATAAATTACATTAATAGCTACTGGTCCATAAGCATTTAGTCGACTTTTTTCAAGGCTTTCGGGTTACTGTATTTCAATTTCTATACTGTAATAAATTTAGCCCAAAATAATGCAATAAATTGTGTAATTGCCGGTAGATTTTTTACAGTTAGTCATACTCCAAATCCATGTTGATACATTGAAATATATGGATGTACCCGTATATGTATCTCGAAATAGAGAAACTGCCCGAAATTGTAGGATGAAAGATAAGTTGATGTCCTAATCAACAAATCTGCATTCGTGTAGATATACTTCTAGCTTAACCTAAAAATGCAATTGTTTTTATTCTGAAATTACATATATAAAAAATCGTGGCTGAAAGAGTGGAATGGAAATTGAATCATCATAGAAAAATTTATATGGCGAATGCTTTTGATTGTTTTGCAGTTTTGTCAAGCATCGTCAATATTAGAATTTAACGCATCCTGGATTTCTTTTATAAAATCTGTACTTTTCTTTAGGAATCGCTCAAAATTAGAAACTTTTATGGTTAACTGCTAAATATGCAACTTTCTAAGAGGATTTATATAAACTAGAGCTTAAAAATATAAAATTGAATATATCCGAAGTTGCAAATGTTAAATATTCAAGGCAATATTCGATTTTCGACATTTATATTTGGATTCGCCGCCCGTCTATATAGTAGATAATACACACATTCACCCATAACGTAAATATATATACGAAATAGCCTACATACACTGACACACACACACAAAAACACCCTTTCTCTATCAGGCGCTAATACAAAGTTTAATAGCACATAAAAGTGCTTTAAAGTTGTAATGAATGTCGAAAACATGTTAATTCCGTTAGGTTATGTGAAAAGTTTCGCGTTGCGGGTTTTCGGAGAGGCACAGCGGCGGTCATCCCATGTAGCGTTGACATTTCAAATTTTACCAACATCGACCTCTCCATCCACAACCCAATCCCCAAACCTTCGATAACCTTTGGCAAATTCCCCGCAGTCGATGCGGCTTTTCCCTCTACACCTCGCCCCCGCCGATTCCATAACGAACAGATCGTGTTATCAACAAGCATTTCAACGCCTTACGCGTGATTGATCTGCGATAACACGTCGTTTGTGTTCCTTGACTTTATTTGTTTAAAGTATCGACGAAAGTTCTCAAGTATTACCAGCTTGTTCTGTCACTCATGACCGTCAGAGATTATAGTGCGAAATATTCGTTCCTCCGAAATTGCTTTTCTCAATTTACAAACTTTCCTCGTCATGTTTTAAAGGAAAATATTTGGACGCGTCTTGTTTTTAAACGTAAATGTGATGAAAATTTGTTTTCTTTTAGCAAATTCTAATTCGTCTTTGCAAAACATATCAAAGGCAAACTGTAATTAGTAAATTATAATAACGCAGAACTTAAAATTACATAATAATTATAATAATTAGATTAATTATCTTAAGTAATCACTAAGTTGAAACAATTAGGAAGAAACATTCTTCGAAAAACTAATTACTAAATTGAAACAATTAGCAAGATACATTTTTTGAAAAACTTAAAGTAGTTCCTAAAGCACCTTTAATTTCACCTTGAATAAAAATAATAAAACAAGGGCTCAATATTAAGAATGTAGTGACTGTGGTAGTATTTCCCATTCAATTTATATATTTTTCTACTATTAACTTTCACGAGTCGCGGAAAAAGCTGGATATTTTCCACGCATCAATTCAGTAATTCGTGTTTATCCCCACTGAGTGCATAACGTTCCCTTCTTTTGCCAAATTCGGTTTTGCAATTGTTGGCACTGATTATATAAGCTATTCTATACTTTCTTCTTTCTTACAAGGTTACTATTAAACAATTCAATATTGAAGTTTCCAATAATTGGAAAGGGTAGGAGAAGCTAAATTTCCTATACATTGTAATTGTAGAATGGTACTTCGTTGGTTGCATATAGCTTTTTCTACTTATAAGAATCACATTTTTAACTACTTTTGTTTCTTCTATTTCTCAAAAAGATTAAACATTTTTAGTAGGCGTCTGATGTAATAATAGACACTCCAAAAATATCAATACATCAAAATAAATCAGAATGAAGAAAGAGCGAGGAAACGTCACACAACTGTAAAAAATCCTTGCCTGAAAATCTCTTAATAAACAGTACAGATTTTACCACATTTAGAGTTAATATGAAGAAGTCTACATTTTCTACTTGTTCCCGTGTTCTTTCAAATTCTAGGATGGACAAGACTTCATATGAGCAACTTATTTCTGAATTGAAAGCAAGCTCTTTAGGAGAAACAATATTTACGAACAATGAACTAGAGACTAGAATAAAGAGAGAATTGGGAAATGCCATATTATTTGTCTCGACATCTACACAAGTTGGCAATAGATCATCGAGAAAAATAGCCGGTCCGAAAATATTTTAATAGACAGATTGAGTACAGATTTAAAATTAATATTAGAATGGTAATTTTGATGGGGCCTGTGGTTGATTCACTTAATCACTGAAGGTTGATATATAACCCCTTGCCACATTAACGAGTAGCTCCGGGTATTTTCCGGAGTTTATCAGGTGCGACACTTTCTAGTTATCTGCTGATGATGTCAACTTAGTTGTCGAAATACGTATACAGAATTCGAAAATTAATGTGGCAAGGGGTTATATATCAACCTTCAGTGATTAATATTAGAATGTTTACATTATCTACTTTTTCCTGTGTTCCTCTAAATTATAAGTCAAATTAAATCTTATTAGTAGTTTACTACTGAATTAAGAATGAATTTCCTAAAAATATAAGTATTTGCTAATAATCAACTATAGACCACAACTAGATAAAATGGAGAAACGTCTTGCTACTAGTCTCCACCGGTGCAGAAAAATTGGCAATGGATCATTGAAAAAAAAACGGTCCGTCTAAAAATCTTCTAACCGACTTTAATAGATCATTCGTGAATTAAAAAGGAACTTCCCAATAGCATCGATATTTGGGAATAATCAACTATAGACTAAACCGAGACAGAGGGTAGAAATGCCTTACTACTGATCTCAACTCTTACATAAGTTGTCAACAGACCATCAAGGAAAACAGTCTAAAAACCGTTTAACTGATTTTAGCACAGATTGATGTGAACATTTATATTTCTACTTGTTTCTGTGTTCTTTAAATTATATTATAGGTAAAACGAACTTCCTAAGGACATCGATATTTGGAAATAGTTAACTATAGACTACACCGAGAAAGAGAGAAGAAATACCTTACTACTGGTCTCGACTCTAGCATAAATTATCAACAGATCATCGAGGAAAATAGTCTTTCTAAAAACCCTTTAACTGGTTTTAGCAGAGATTAATGTGAACAAGTCTATATTTCTCCTTGTTTCTGTATTCCTTTAAATTATAGGTAAGATTTCGTATTAACCGTTCATTCCTGAATTAGAAACGAACTTCCTAAGAACATCGATATTGGCAAATAATAAACTATAGACTACATCAAGACAAAGTTGAGAAACTGCTTATTACTGGTCTCGGTCCTTGCGTAAATTGTCGATATATCATCGAGAACAAAACAGTGCCTAAAAATCTTTTAGCCGATTTTACTTGAAGAGTTAATATGAGCAAGTTCATATTTTTATAAGCCGTTTCTGCATTAACAACGTTAATACTTGAGAACAACTAGCGACTACGATCAATATAATGCAGAAATGTGGTATAAGTTGCACACGAAGCTTTATTAGCCGGAGAAATGGCGTTAAGGCTGAATCGGTAAGGCATCTAAGAACTATGTTAACTGACAGATCAATAGAAAATGTATGTATCAGAAGACCATAAGAATCAAACAGATAAGAAAGTCACCAAGCTCACTAGCCGAAGAACAGAAATGAAATTTTTTTAACCAGAGCTGGCTTGAAGTCTAGCTTGAAAGCTCTGAAAAATTACTCTTGGCAAGGAAACAACTGCGAATTGCTGGATGTTTCGTGACTGGCCATGCACTAATAAAAGAACACCTACACAGGATTGAACTGTATG
Organism: Dermolepida albohirtum; assembly: GCA_031893035.1. Lineage (NCBI taxonomy): Eukaryota > Metazoa > Arthropoda > Insecta > Coleoptera > Scarabaeidae > Dermolepida > Dermolepida albohirtum. The sequence goes on along the minus strand of JAVIWB010001901.1, from coordinate 16,838 downwards.
AAGGATGTTTAGGGCACCGAGAAACTCATTCTTTGTAAGTGTAAAACATTGGATCAAAATAGACATCTCTTGCGCGGGCAACAGAATGTACAACCAAAATTATTCTGAATGCGCTCCGTTAGAGACATCTTACAAAGTGCTAAGATACTGTAGCTTATTACGGGTTGAATACAATTAACTTACAGACTGTAATATTAGGAACTATCACTTTATAAAGACAAAGTACTTAGTATTATTTCGTTATCTCAAAAACATGCTAGTCTTCACATGAACAGAATTTCTTTCTTAGAAATATTATATGCCCTTTTTTTAAATTATTTATTGTTCGTAAGAGATTGCAATTATCTATTAATAAAAAAAATTCTTCCTAGGTAGGTGAATAATATTAAAAAGACTCCTATACCGAAATTAAGAACAGGTTGTAAAATATTCGAAATAATAACCAAGCTGACTTTTATCTTTCAGAATTAAGAGGATTTCGAATCCTGCGAGAACAGGTTTTCAAAGAACGCGCGGGGATTATGGAAACCGTATTGCTTATCTTCAAAAACATTTACTTGAATTGTTTTCCAACTCCAGAACGTACACATTACCGTTACGTATATATACATATACATATATTCGTAAAACTTTACGAAAATACAAACTGAAATTCATATAAAAACATCTCCCTTATAAAAGCTGCACGGTTTTTGTCCATTCACGTATGCGAAATTTCTTGCGCCATTTACCATTACCGTTTGCGGCACTACAAACAATAACAACGGTGAATTTCTCGTTTGTCCAATTTATTTCAACAAGGAATGCGCCCTCGGTCCGCCGTCGGACGAAAAGGAATGGTTTTAAAAAGTTCACCTTACGGGAGATTTTGCCTCTAAAATTAATCTTCCTTTCCAATTTAGTGTCTTTTTCCGTTCCTTGATAGTCTTTTATTTTGCTTTATTAATGTTTATTTTGCTTGTGTTTTGTTTATTTTAGGTATGTATACACTGGCTTTTATAAGTGTACGCCTTTTTAAAAATTAAGATATGAATAACAGAGTTATTCAAATCCTACAACTTCGGAGTTGGAAACGTGTCCTTGGCATTGATTCTTTTTCTGCAAACGTTTCGTCAATTTTTACAAGGGCTATTTGAAAAAAAGCAGTATCAATGCAGCCATGTTACCTGTAGTAAGAGCCCTGAAGATATTCCTTGTAAGGGTAGACAAAACATTGGTAGAAAAAGAAACAGTATTACCTTTTTAATCCCCGTGCATGGTCTTTGACAGAAACCTAAATAAAGTCAAAATCAAAGAGCAATTTTTTAGTAAAGGCGCCAGGGATTTCGAAAAATTCAGCAGCGTTAAAGAGATCTTAACTATGAGGATCTCCGACAGGACTATCAGAAAAGGTTTTCATTTAATAAATTAAAAAGATAAAGCTACTCAAACAGACTGACTAGTTTCAATTGTGATTGTTTGCAGACATTCCTCACTTTATATGTTATATAAAGTCGTAACAAAATCTTGAATAGCAATGGATGTTTTTTAGGAGCTTGAGAACTTAAAATGATAATAACGGGTGAGGCAGAATAACGAGCGATTTTAAAAAGGCTGTAAAAAAACAAGAAAAAAAATATTTAGAAATAAATTCATTATTTTCTCAAAGAACATAAAAAAGCATTAATTATTTTATTTTTTAAAAATAACTCCGGGAAGATGATATCCGTTCAGGCGTACACATTCTTCCAATCGTGTTTTGAAACTATTCATTACATTTTGCAGCCTTGCTAGGGGAATGTTTTCCACTTCCTATCGGATCCGTTTGAATTGTTTGTGGTGGGTTATCTTGAAACACTTTACTTTTTAAGTACCCCCACAAGAAAAAGTCGCGCGGTGTGAGGTCCGGTGAACGGGAAGGCCAGGTGATATCCCCATTTCGAGAAATCACATGATTTGGAAATAATCTGTTAACAATATTCATGCATACTCTGGCTGTATGGGAAGTTGCTCCATCTTGTTGAAAAAATGTTTCCTCGTTAACTTCGTAGCGTGCAAGCTGTGGTTCAAAAAAGTATTCCAACATATCGGCGTATCTTTGTGAGGTTACTGTCACAGCATTGCCATGAGCATTTTCAAAAAAGTAAGGGCCTATGATCCCCGATGAAGACATAGCGCACCACACAGTAACTTTTGTGGAGTGAAGGGGTTCTTGATGCAACGTCGTGTGATAGTTCTTGATGCATTTGTCTAGGATTTACGTCACTCCAGTATCTAAAGTTCTGCTTATTGACGTAACCGGACAAATGGAAATGGGCTTCGTCACTCATCCATAAGTTGTTTACAATATCCTCATGTTGATTAATTAAATCTGAAAACTCTTCACAGAATCGTTGTCGACTCACATAATCCGTGCCTTTAAGAGCCTGTAGGATTTGGATTTTGTATGGATGAAGGTGGAGATTCTTGTGTAGTGTTCGTCAGACAGTTCGGTTTGAAATCCCACGTGTAGTGCTATGCCGGCGAGCTGAACGACGCGGGCTTTGCTCAATAGCAGTTCTTACACGGTCGATATTCTCGGACGTACGCACCGATTTTGGCCGACCAGGTTCCTTTTTTGTCGTTGACGAAGTTTCCTCAAAGTTCCTAACCCATTTTTTAATGGCACTGGTTGATTGCGATTAATGTTAAAATGATTTCGAAAGGCACGACGCGCGCGTATGCAAGAATTATCATTTTCATAAAACGCCTTAGCTGTTGAGGGGTCCAACGCTCCATTGTTACTAAATGCTAATATCAAGGAAACATGGCCGATAGCGTCCCTACCACCTCCGAATGACACGGTGCGAATCGCGGGCTTTTTAAAATCGCTCGTTATTCTGCCCCACCCTGTACAAAGAGCAATATTGTAGGAATGAATTTTTTTTATTATAATCTGGTAGATAATTTCATAGCATTTATTTTTTAAATATAATTTCCGGCATATATCCGCCACGGCTAGGCGTTACATGGTCCATTCGATCAGTCCAATTTCTGTCTACTTTTTCCACTAAATCTGGCCGTATGGCGTCAATGGTGGCTTGAATATTGGCTTCCAATGCTTCAAGAGTTGCTGGTTTGTTGGCATAAAACAATAACTTAACTTAGTCCCATAGAAAGTAATCCAGAGGCGTTAAACCGCACGAACGGGGGGGCCAGTGAACAGGACTACTTCTGGAAATAAAGTTGTCACCAAATTGATTTTGCATTAAATCGATTGTTAAGCGCGCTGTATGGCAAGTTGCGCCGTCTTCTTGGAAGCAAATGTCGTCGATGGTTAGCTGATTAATTTTTGGGAACAAAAGTTTAGTCAGCACGGCTCGTTAGCGCTCGCCATTTACCGTAACGGCAGCGCCCTCCTCATTTCGAAATCAATAAGCACCGACGATGGCGCCAGCGTGTAAACAGCATCAAACAGTCAATTTTAATGGATGTCATGGTGATTCGTTAACGGCTTGAGGATTGTCTTCGCTCGAAATACGGCAATTTTGCTTATTGATGTAAGCATTTAACCAGAAATGAGCTTCATCACTAAACACAATTCTTTGATAAAAATGCTCATCTTCGGCCAGTTTCAAATGATCCCAATCAGCAACAATGCGACGCAAACGATGGCCGTTTGGCTTCAATTCTTGCACGAGCTGTATTTTATAGGCACCTAAGGCAAGATTCTTACGTAAAATTTTCCACGTAGTCGAAGGACAAAGGCTAACAAGCTGAGAACGAAGACGAATCGACATTTCGGCGTCTTCTTCAATACTTCGCGCTACAGCAGCAATATTCTCTTCGGTACGCACATTTCTTTGTCTTGTTGATGGTTTTGAATCGAGAAGAGTAAAATTAATGCAAAAACGATCAATAACTGCACGAATAGCTTGCTCACTAGGCCGATTATGTTGATCGTAAAATGGACGAAGTGCTCTATGAACTTCGCAAGAGATTTATTATTTCCCAAGTAAATTTCCACAGTTTGGAAGCGTTGTTCTGGCGTTAAATGATTCCTGATGACTTGCCAAACCTTACTCAACAGAAATGTCAACACAGTTTGACATTATCAGCTGTCAAACCATAGTTATCGATATCGATAGTTCTCATGAAGCTTAAAAAACACCCATTATTTTATATAACAGAAAAATATGTGTGTGAACATAAACAAATTATTACAAACTAATATTACTAACAACGTCTGCTATTCAAATCCCAAGGGAGAGCTGTATTACAGCGTTCTAAAATAACACAAAGATTATACAAAAATAAAGATTTAGACAAAAAAAGGAATGTTAAATTTAATCTGACCTGAAGCAGATAATCAGAGATTACTGATTCTACGTTCTTCTTAGAAATTAATTAATCTGACTTTTTTGAAACGTCGAAGTTCAGAAACAGTATGAAACTGTATTATTTTAAAACATAAATACAAAACAAAGAATAGGTTCCCTTGATATCAAGGCGAATCTTGTTTCTGCGTAGGTTTAATTGCAGTGAGCCTGGACTTGGCTATAGTTAAGACATAGAATCATGTACTAACGAATAAAGGTTATTGGGAGTTGCTTATAAAGTTGTCAAGCCTTCAAAGTCAGCGAAAATAAAAACAAGAGTATATTAATAATTAGAATATAATTTCGTTTTTAGCCTAAAAATAAGAGCCAAAAAATGACAGGGAGTAAGAATAAGCAACATGACGGCAGAAAAAATACGAAACCTGATATTAGGCAGCTCCACACATAATCGTGATGATGGGTTAAAGTCAATACAAATCCAATAGAAACTGCTCAAATAAAACGGTAATCGGCAAAACTATCTCGGAGTCGCAAATCCCATAAAGATACAAATCTAGAAATAAGATTGAGTTTTTGTCAACACGCATAAATCAATTTCACGAGATGGGAATGAATGAAATGGCGGAAACCGAGATCACACGTTAAATATGTAGAAATGGGAAAAATAACCACACCAAGAATCAAAGATTCTACTCCAGAAACTGAGAAAAGCTATCTCTCTATGATGGTAATGGAAGCTCGCAAATTTAAATTACCTACGGAGTCCATCATGTATGGAATAAAAATAAAACTGTAATATATATATATATATATATATATATATATATATATAATTGGCTTGAAGTCGATATTACGAGTATGAACATTAAGAATTATAAACTATATAATAGGAGCAGTTTTTATTTTAACATCATAATACGAACCTAAATATGAAATATAAAAGCTTAAACAAAATCTAAAAAACCGAAAAACAAATATTTTATTATTATAAAATTATTCACTTTGGACGTAATACAGAACTCTTGACTTTTTATTAACCACGTTAATCATCCTTTAATTTCTTTGGACAACAGTGTCTCAACCTATATTAATTATCTAAAAATTTTATGAAAATTGTCAATCCAAACCTGTAATTTCGACCACTTATTATGAAAAACTTCTGAGAAAAATCAAATAGACTTTGGACGATATGATTCTTCATCATTTAATTTTACGACAACAAATGGGACCATTTCCAACGCAAAATAAAGCAAAATGTTGCTGGGATGAAACTTTAAAATTTCAGTAGATAACAAGAAAAACCATGTATTATATAATCAGATTTGGAAACCAGTATGCACCAAGCAAGGTTATATTCGATGTATTTAAATTTTAACGAATTCGCAGAAACACCGCAAATGTACAGTGGTATGTGCAAAACAATGTTATTCATCGAGATCTACGAATACCTGACGCTGCAGGCGAAATTAAACGTTTTACTGGTAATCATGAAGCAGACTACACAATCACATCAATCGAGAAGCCATTTAATTCGTGGGTAATAAATGAATAAATAAACTAGACGACTATAACGCAAGAAGCGCTTTGAAATACTGTAAAACAGTAAAGTGGATGACGCAGTGGAAAAAAGTACATATGTACATAAATCGGTCCTAGTAATGGAGCACCGTTGGGTGAATAAAAATTTATTCTCACTGAAATAAAAAGAAGTATCCTGCAATACTCTTCTTTTTTTAAAATCATTTCTATCGTATAAATATTACACATAATAAATTATTCAATTCATCCACCTTGCACGAAGATTAGAATTGCGTTATGGAAGTATTTATTGTACAACAGAATGCTTTTGGTAACGATGTAAACGTGTAATAAAATTATCAAGACAGTAAAACATCCTACAGCGAAGAATCACATGTTTTGAGTTATCATTTTTTAACAACAAAATAAGCCATCTTCTATTTTAACTATATACACTTATATGGTTACTTCGGACTATCTAAGACTAGAATAAATAAATGTTTGATTATTCGTGACCAGTATTAATATTTATAAACCCTTACAAATCTTAATTTTGTCAATTTCTTTAGGTTTCTTTATTCTTCTAATTTCTCTTCTTTCAAGTACTCTAATAATTCTCACTACGGTCGGTTTAATTGCTGTTCCTTTATTTAGCTTTAGACTTAGTCTAGACCAGGTATGGGCAACCTTTGACATGTTGTGGGCCAAACTTTAATGTGCAAATACGTTTGCCGGCTGCGTTTAAAAGTAGTGTTCATAATTTTTAGTGATAGATATCAGACATGAAATAATACAACAATGTCTCGCAGGCCGGATCAAATCTTACAACGAGTCGGATCCGGCCCGCGGGCCGGTTTTACCCACATATAGTCTAGACTATAACTGAGAAATACGATATTCAGAAAAGACGAAATAATATGACCAACCAAGAAAGGCAGTCAACAGCATATATAGAAGAAGAAACAGAAATCATATGGAACAAAATCTAAAGAAAGTGGAGGCAGATAAGAACACAGAAATTGAATCAGGAAACAAGAAGAAATAAATGTCAGAGTTTAAAAACTTCCGATAGATGATACAGAAATAAAATGAAATAAATTGGCACAATATTTCAAGGAATTATTAGATGAAGCCAAAGGAACAGCACACGAGAAGAATCAGAGGAGGTAAAAGAAAGAAAATGTTATTATGAAAATACCAACAAAAGAAAACGTACATGAAAGTATCAAACAACTTAAGAACAATAAGAGTGTTAGACAAAGCAATATACAAGCAGAAGCGTTGAAGTCTGAGAAACCGAAAAAATAGCAGAAGAGTGGAACTAAATCATAATTTTGCCAATACATAAAAGAATAAAAAGGAAATACTGCAATAAATATTGAGAAATAGCACTCCTGGATATGTATATCATACAAAATACTTGAGAGGATTACCAAAAGTCGTCTAAATAAATACCATAACGAGATTATGGTGTTCAGGAAGAATTTAGTGCAGGAAGGTCGACAATTGACTCAATTTTTATTATGAACTAATTCGAAAAAATACATATGAACAGAGTTTCGATTTGAACTTGATATTCATCGATTATAAATGAAACTGTATAATGCAATAAAAAAGTTAAAAATAGCGGAAAAATTGAGGAACTAGTGGAGATGATTTACCGAAAAATTTAAAATAAAATAATATTGGATAAGGAAATATCAAAAGATTTTCAGCAAAAGAGAAGTCGAGATAAAGAGATTGTTTGTTCATAGTGCTTTTTAACTTACGACAGAAAGTGGTATCGAGGCAAAGCATATATGTATAGCAATAGATGGAAATATACGTCAAAGCCTGATCTACAAAGATGACATGGTATATGTGGCTGGATCAATAAGGTTGATATATAACCCCTTTCCACAATTAACTATTTGTAAATTCTGTAAACAACCAAGTTAATAAACACATTTACCCCACTTTGTACCAAAAATACTGCATACACTGTACATCTACAGTTTACTATCTTGGTTTGCAACGGTTCGCGTACGGAGTGTATTTTTCGTACAATTTCTTCGCCGTGTTTTAAATTTGCTGATGATGACAACTGGTTGTCTGCGTATACAGAATTTACAAATAGTTAATTGTGGAAAGGGGTTATATATCAACCTTATTGATCAAGTCAATCAACCACAGGCTCCATCAAATTCAACTATATGTGGCTGGATCAAAAAAAAAATTAATAAACACATTTACCCCACTTTGTACCAGGCTGCATAAATGGTTTACTATCTTAATGAAATTTTCATGGCTAGTTAGAAATCGGACAGAAGACAATTTTCTGTATTTCTTTTTTTTTCCCCCGGTGATTATCTTTGGAAACTCCTGGTCGAGATCTCGACCGCTGGGATAATTAGAGCAATCAATTTTCTGTATGATATGGTATCATTATGGTAACGGGCTACTTAAGATAATTAAATATTAGAACTAAAACTACATATAAATGAAAAAACTGAAGAATTTATTTATTAATATTATCTATTTTCATTTATTGAAAAAGAAAAAAATTATTCTAAATTTTTTGGTAGGCCTTGAAGCAAGAACCCACATGTAAATTTATGTTACACTTATCGCAAGTATAGGCAGTATGCTTCTTGCATATTTTGCATCGGCGATAGCAGCGCTTGACGGACACAGACATGTGTATACCTTTTATTCTAGGCAATGATGTTGGTCGGCGTATGAAGTCATCGTCACTTCCATTTTCTTCATCGGACGAAGTTATTAGTGCCGGTTCGACGGCTAACAACAAAGTTTTTGTTATCAAATTCTTAAAATCAATTTGACTCAAGGGCTTCTTATTGGTTTTCTCAACAATCATGCAATGCAATTTCCATGCATTGACACTGGCGCTGTCCAAGCAGGTTACCCAAAGTGGCCACCACCATTTCTTGCCTCTGATTCCAATCCGATAATTAGCGACAGCATTATCATGCAAATCAACTCCGCCCATATACTTATTGTAATTAGCAATAAGGTTGGCTTGGGGTACGGCGATCCGTTTTTTTTGTTTTCTATCATATCGCATTACATTTCTTATCGGATCCATCTGATCATAGTTCGTAGCCAATGTGACCTCTGCATTGTCTCTCCATCGAACCAATGCAATCTTATTTTCTTGATCGAGTGCGTAATCCATATCATGCCGATGTAATTTAGTTTTTAGGCGTGCGCCAATTAGTCTGTTTTCGCGGATTGTGCCACTTGCATAAAAACCTTGTTCCTTTAGAAGGCACAGCAAGTGGTATCCGGTGAAAAAGTTATCGAAATAAACAGTATGTTGTCTAGGATACTCACAAACCGACATTAGGCTCATAACCACGCTAGCACCTAGGCCAAGTTGTTTATCATATTTATCAGATGCTCAAGCATATGGTTGGAATTGGAACAGATACCCTTTCGATGAACATAAACACCAATACTTGTATCCGAAGCGTATTGATATTAGAAACCAAAAAATTTAAATAACATTTATTGAGATGTAAATACGTTTTTTTCAATTAATAATCAAAAAAATTAAAAATAATAGATCAGTCTGTAAAACAAACTTAGTGCACTAATTATCCCAATGGTTCGAGATCTCGACCAGCCAAGTTCATGGCTGTCTGGCGTCTAGCTGGAGTAATTGTACACTAAAGTTTAATTGAACTGTTGGCTATTTAAATCAATAAAAACTTTTTATTTTTCTATTTTATGCAAGTAGTTACAATAAATTTAACAAAAGGCTATTTTTAGTCTATTCTTGCGCGCTCCCAGATTCAACTTTAAAAAGGGGTGGGAGAGATAAAAAATTTCAGGTCGGAAAGCCAATACGTCAAACTTAATTATAAACTTAGAAAACCGATTGAATTCCACTAGCAAATATAACTAATTATTTGATGAAAAACAGCTAAAGTTTGTGGTCGAGATCTCGGCCGCTGGTACAAAATGGGTTGAACAGCTAGAAGGAAAGTAGAAGAATACGGCCTAAAAATTAACAAAAAATAAGTCATAGTGCATGGTAACGAAAGATTATGGAAAACAAGAGGCCGAAAATTTAAATAAATAGCGTAAGTAAAAAATTTCAATAGAAAAAGTGAAGCAGATGGAATATCTAGATGTACCGATAACAAGTAAAAGAAAGGAAAAGACTAAAAGTAAAGGCGTCGGGAATTTAATTAAAATCTTAAGGGCGAAAATATATATATCAAGACCTACAAAATTAAGGTTCAACCAAGTGGTAATAAGATCCACTATTACTACTGCCTGCGAAATCTGAACGATTAACAAAAAAGAAGGAAATAAACTGAAACATAAATATAGAAGAAGGACGAATGACGAATGAGGAATGAGAAGAACTTTTAAAATTTATGGTTACCCAAATAGTAAGAGGGTAAAGGCTCAGATTTCTGGAAGATATTATAAGGATGCCTGGTCGATTGACAAAAAAGAATAAAATATTTGAAACGCAAGAACAAAGATTTTTAAGAAAGATTTATAATGAAATGAAAGTAAATGTAAAATGTAGAAAGACGAATGGAGAATGAAAAGGACCCTTAAATCCATTATTACTCAAATAGCGAGAAGACAAAGAACCAGATTTCTGGAAGATATTGCTAGAATGACTAGAAATATATGCATCAAAGAAGCTTTATTGGGAGGCGAAGGATGGAGAAACTCTCAAGGAGAAGAGATAGGTAGAGGAGGTTAAGAAAGACATGAGATATGCGGAAGACAGGAGTAGCGGATTGGAAAGAAGAGGTTAAAGATTGCAAAAAATGACAAAAAAGGGCGAAAGAGCTCCAAACCAAGCCATCTTTTATTTTTCCTACGTATTAATGCTTCTAAGAATGTTTCCATTGCTACAAAATTGTAATTCATGGTAGCTAAAACAGTTCCGGCAAGATACATTGCTCTGTAGTTGATTGTCTTCTCTCAAGTTAATTTTTAAGGACTTTAAGATTCATTTTAATATTGGTTCCAAGTTCAATTGAATGTATTTTCGTTCAAAATTTTGTGTGTTGAAGACACTACAACAAGTTTTTGTGTTTTTTCTTAATTGAACAGAACGTAACGTCTTCTTCATGTGTAATTTTTCAAACACTAATGACTTAAGAAGACATTTAAAGGACACAAACGGAAGGAACGTAATAAACAATAAACGCGTACGGTCATGACATCAAAAAAATTGTTTTCTATCCGTAAACATGATCTTAAGATACAATGCGTCACGAACAAAAAATGAACACGTAATAAAAGCAGGACGACCTTCCGATGCGGTTACATTAATATTTAAGCGAGGATAGAGAGGATAAAGAAATTTCGCAATTATACCACGGATTAGTGTACACCGACAGGACCGGGATTTAACGAGCCCTACGGATTTCGTTACATAATGACACCTTGATAAGCGCTTGTGAAAATACAAAAACCGCTCCCCCAAATTTTCTTCCATTCACTAGGTGGAGTGTATTATTTGTCAACTTTCCCCGAAGATTAATTCTACATTAAAGTATATTTTGCACACGGGTCGTTTTTGGGTCGGTTTGTGCCCTATTCTTGTAACGGATTTCACATAATCTTTACACGGAATAAGGAGGAAACGAAATAAATTTATTTCTCTGGAAAACTAGATGATTTGATATTGAAATGACAAGAAAGTTTACTGAATGAATTAAATGTATGCCGTCTCCATTGCGGTGATTGGTAATATTCATAGTGCAAATCTAAACAATGCAAGTGCAAATTTTAACAATTTTTAGCCACGAATTTCTATTTTTTGACCCTTTTTTCTAAGATCTGGCTCTTCATAATTACTTGCAGCGCATAATACGTATCTCCTCTCATGATACTGTCATCTATTTACTTCTTTTTTATTTACTTACTGTTATCTATTTACCTCTTAGAAATTATTTTATAAGATTAGTAGTGATACTGACCACTCCCGTTGTCTTCTAGATTTTTATGACGTTAACCATTATTTTGTTTATTCATCTTTAGCGACGATTTCTTACACCGAAGACAAGAGAGTGACATTCTTGCTGACTCAACCACTTAAAACTGTAAACTGTTAGTCAGCCAGAAAAGAGTACTTATACCGGTAGACATTCAGTCGACAAAGGCTTGTTAGTTTTCTAGCAGAATGTACCATGAGCAGGAGAGGTTGTCAAATGGGTTGGTGGTACCATCACCATCAATCACCTCTTACACTTCTAGGCATGAATAATCTCAAAATAATTTAAAAGTGTCTCAATAGAGAGAGTATAAGTGAAATAGGTCGGAAGATGTGGTTAAATTCAGAGGAGCTACGAAAACGACGAAAAGACGAGATGGTTCACGATGAGGAAGAACAAATTGATTCAAAACACGAAGAAGAACGGTTCTTTATCGGCTGTGGACAAAAGTTAAAGGAGGCTAATTGAAGCTGTATGTAAGAGAATTGCCTAGTTATCTGGGCAACCGAACTTCCGAAATAGACGTTGTTATAAATGTATCTGCTATATAGGCACTGAAGAGGATCTATGTTCATCAATGAAAAATTTTACAAAATGCTGATTTACATTGTCATTTAAGTCGAAAATTAGACCACGCAAAGAGTTTTGAAGAGAGCGAAATAAGGGCATATATGAAAATGTAGGATCTGGTAAGTATTGTGGGTGTGACCGCACATTATATCCAAGATACAATAATGTTGAAATATGATCAAGGCGTTGCCTCTGGACGTTTGTGAATAATGGGTTTAGGTTTATATGGAACTCAAGTACCGCGCTTGCTAACGTATGCTAGCTTTCCATGTGATCGCGAACGCTTAAGTCACGGATGCCTAACGTGTCTGTAATCTTTTCTGTCATCATTACTATTAAAATCATCACCATTGAATTTCGAGGACCATTTTTGGCATTGACATTCTTGTATAGCACTGTTACTGTAAACTTTATGCAACTTTTCACAAGCTTTAATTTTTTATAAAATTTCAAACTCTCAATCATATCGCTCAATCTTTTTCCGAAATGAAGCTAGATCTATCGGTTGCTATGTGGATTATGATAAAAACGCTAGTACTTGCAAAAATGAATTGGAGTTATCTATTGCTAAAATTCGTCATGGCTTTTCCGACAACCCAATAAGAAGTAAAAGCATTAACAAAAGGTCGTGAAAGTTTTCAAGTAAAATTAGAAAAGTATCGGTCCTCTAAAATAGGGAGTTAATAAAGAACGGAATAACTTTTGGAACACTAAGTATACAATTATGCCCGATGTAAAAACACAAAGCTTTGATTGGGTAAAATACATACATAATTCGCCCATCAACAGCCAAAAAAAGAGCTGGCACGCATTTTCCGTTGATGAAGTCGCGACTTCACAGAGCTGTCAAAAATCCACACAAATCATACATTTTTTACGAACACGCGTTCTGTCATCATTACGGCTAATGTAGTTACATATCACATTTATCTGACGCATTGCCGAATCACCAGATGTGGAGTGAGATTTTTACCAGCCGAGCCGCACAGCCACCCTTCCACTCATCCCATTCGCGTATCGCCGAGTCACAATCTAAAATTTGAGGTTATGTATGCGAGGTGACTGTTGGTGGTTGTTCCCTCTACGCTCGTATATGTTTAATTTACAGAGAGAGAGTGGAATACGAGAGAGATGGTGTGAGATTTTCCAGCTATTCCTTTCTCGTTCTCACTTAACTGAAAGATTAAACTGTCATTGTGACAGTTGTATTTTCGTGTTCGTCTAAATTATCGCGAGGTGCCCAGATTTACGACGTATCACGTAAAATAATAACAATAAACGTCGCGGCTAGGCACCGGGGAGACTTTATTCAAAGTCCGGGAGTGAGGAAAGCACGGGGTAAAATGATCTCGTGCAAATAACACACAGATACATACACAGAAAGAGAAAGAGTGAGAGAAATGAAGAAGGTGAGAAATAAATTTTCTCTGCCCACGTACACACGGATGCGTAATATAATTTTAAAGGTTAAATAAGACGTATATGTGTCAGTAATAAATCATAGGGGGAACGGTTAGGTTAAGAGTTGCATTAGGGGATCGCGAAAGTATGTGAAGAGCAGCGAAATGTCGCCGTTGATGGCTGTAAAGAAAGTGGTTCACAAGAAGAAATAGAAATTTACGGGGAATTTCTGTTTCTTGTGAGTTTCAATTAAGGCTAACTGCTACAATTTACTATTTCAAAATTTTCTGCATAAATAGCTATATTTCACAACTATTATACAATAGTATATTGATAATTATAAATTATGGACTCAGGTTAAATTTTTTGTTCCAATTTTCAGAACCAGGTTTAATAAATCTTTACATTTTTAATGAAATCTAAAACTAATGCAATTATCAAATCTTCGTTATATCATGAAGTAAAAATTTACAATAAATTAAATAATAACAAGTAATAATAATACTCAGTACTCCTACATCCAACAGTTTAGCGCCAATTACAGGGAGCATTGGCAGACCATTGGAAGCCACGAAAAATCTTTCCGGACGGCAGGCCGTTGGAATAGATGCCAAGATCCCTACGAGATATAACAGTAACTTCTACTGATATATCGACCACACCTTTACACACCTTCTCTCATTCCAAATTTTTATATCTTTAAGTCTTAAGTGTCTATTATCTATTTTCTCAATTAAGAACTTCAACGCTCAAGGCATAACTAAATATCACAAAAAAGTTTGCAATTAACGTGGGCAAGGTGAAAAGTTCTCGGCCTGACGTTACAATTAACAGAAATTTATGTTTCCTGCGTGGCTGCATGTGTCTTTAGTTCACTTTCAACTTGTTCTCTCAAGTAGTTTGTTTGCAAGAATTTTTGCAGTAGACGTCGTGCGTGTTATTTTTTTAAATGGATAAACTTGAATATCGTGCTGTTATAAAATTATTTGTTTTGGATGGTTTAACCCCTATAGAAATTCATCCGAAGTTGACAAAAGTGTACGGGGACTCTGCTCCTTCGATGTCAACCCTTAAAAAGTGGGCAGCTGAATTTAGACGTGGTCGTACGTCCCTCAAAGATGACCCACGTGAAGGACGGCCAAAAACTGCAACCACACCAGAAATCATCGAAAAAGTACATGATATTGTGTTGGATGATAGGCGAGTGAAGTGTGTGAGTAAGATAGCTGAAGCTGTGGGGATATCGGAAGAAAGGGTGCGAAACATTTTGCACAAAGAATTAGAGATGAGATAGCTCTGCGCAAGATGGGTGCCGCATTTGCTGAATGTCGATCAAAAGCAAATACGCAAACGATTTTTGGAGCATTCTTTAGACCGATTTAACAAGAATCCGACCGATTTTGTGCGGCGATTTGTTACCATGGATGAGACATGGGTCCACCACTACACGCCAGAAACGAAACAGCAGTCGAAGCAGTGGGTGGAAGGCGGTGGTTCAGCTCCAAAGAAAGCGAAGTCGATCGCATCTGCCGGAAAAGTCATGGCCAGCGTGTTTTGGGATGCAAAAGGAATCTTGTTAATTTATTACCTTGAAAAAGGCAGAACAATTACAGGCGCATATTACTCTAACTTTCTTGACCAGCTGGATGCCAAAATTCGCGAGAAGAGGCCTGGTTTGAAGAAGAAAAAAATCATTTTTCATCAGGACAACGCACCCGCACACAAGGGTGCATTGGCGATGGGAAAATTGCGGGATTTGGGGTACGATTTGCTCGGCCATCCTCCATATTCTCCTGATTTGGCACCCTCAGACATCCATCTATTCCCAAATTTGAAAAAATTTGTTTCTGGAAAGAGATTCACATCCAACGAAGAAGTTGAAAGGACCGTAGAAGAATATTTTGACAGCCTTCCAGACTCTCACTTCCGGGAAGGAATATTGATGTTAGAAAAACGCTGGACCAAGTGTGTTGAACTCGAAGGATATTATGTAGAAAAATAAAATCATATTTTAAATTTAAATCGCAGTCTTTCATTGTCTGGCCGAGAACTTTTCACCTTGCCCACGTACACGAAAATATACCTAACGAATTCATGTAGAATTGTCTTTACACCATGTAAACAAAATATTGGCAGTCCGAGCATGTCTATAATTCATAACATGTATTCAAAATACAATAAATGAAATTGAATTAAAATATTTAAATGTAAATAATTAGATCATTACATTTACACAAAAACATATATTTATATATACGTTATTCACAAAATCAATTCGAAATTCTATTTAATTATTAATGAATATAATTGTTATAGAGTATTATATATATATGTATATTTGTACGAGGATAGTCGGACAAGTTTCCAACCTAACAAACATACAAGACATTTTGTCTTAAAATTTATATTTATTTTTCTACATAGTCTCCTTATAACTCTACACACTTCTCCAAGCGATGCTCCCATCTCTTTAAGCCGTCCAAATAGTACTCGGAGCTTTTCTCTGCAAAATAATTGTTCACGAAGGTGATTATATTTATATATTACGATATACACATGTATTTAAGGCTAACGAATGCATTAAAAATATAAAATAATGCAGCAGCTTCCAGAACAGATTAATTAATCCAAAAACAAAATTTGAAAAATCTCATGCAATAACCTTTGATCTTTTTCATAAACTTCATTGATCATATTGTTCAATCTCTTCTTAACTTTATGACTAGAATCGTATTCTGACCAGTTCTGTTATTACCGAAAGCGCTCTTCATTGTCATTTACGAGAAAATATTTAGAAGAAGAAAGTCCAAATTCTGTGATGCATCAACTTTAAGCGACCCTTGAAATTGAAGTATTACAACTTAACTAACAAAAACATGCTCTAGTGACTATAAACAAAATTTAACCGTTTAATTGTTCAGTATTCTGTTATATTATTATATATTTTCTTCTGGTAATGCCTTTAACTTTTCCTAAATATTTCATTTCAATATTGAATCTAAAACATTTTTGTGTCAAAATTATCCATAGTCGTGTTAGCTTACTATTCTTTTCTTTCTATTAGGTGCATTTATATTTATCT